>WNNJ02003009.1:0-172509 GCA_012934845.2 Pomphorhynchus laevis
TTTTATATTTATGTCATTATATAAAGTGCATAATATCTTAAAACTAAACGTTTTAGTTGCAAAAATTAAAAAAATTAAAATTGTTTATTATTGAAAATATTAATTAATTGATTAAATTAATATTTATGTATTAATAAAAATATTAATTAAAACATCCCATTATTATTTTGAAAATGAATAAATTAAAAAACAAAATTGAAAATGATAGAATGTTAAAAATCTTTTCTTTATTTAGGTTTCAAAAAATCTTTTTTGAAATATATTCATTTAAAGAAATATACTCATTTTAAAGTCGAAATTTAAAAAAATAGCAGAATGGATACAAGTTTATTATTAAAAATGTATTTATTTTGAATTCGGAATTTTTAAATCAAATCATTTTGAAATTTTAAGCGCATCAATAATAAACTTGTTATCTGTTTATACAAATTTGAATTTATTTTAAATATTTAAACTTTCTAATATCAAATTCATTCATGTATTATATTATTCATGTATAATACGATTTATTGTAATTTCTTATATTACGAAATTTACATTTATTAATTATTAATTTATTTCTTTATATGATTTTGGATTTGGTTCCTAGAAATATATTCATTTTAAAGTCGAATTTAAAAATATCAAACAAAAATATTTTTAAACAAAACATTTTGAAATTTTAAGCGCATCAATAATAAACTTGTTATCTGTTTATACAAATTTAAATTTATTTTAAATATTTAAACTTTTAATATCAAATTCATTCATGTATTATATTATTCATGTATAATACGATTTATTGTAATTTCTTATATTACGAAATTTACATTTATTAATTATTAATTTATTTCTTTATATGATTTTGGATTTGGTTCCTAGAAATATATTCATTTTAAAGTCGAATTTAAAAATATCAAACAAAAATATTTTTAAACAAAACATTTTGAAATTTTAAGCGCATCAATAATAAACTTGATTTAAATTACTATTCACGTGAAATTACTATTGAATGTGAAATTACTATTTCACGTTCCGCTGGCCGTTTTGCCCGTCATTCAATGCTGAACAGCATAGTTCAAGATGCGCTAATAAAGCTCAATATTTTTAAACAAAACATTTTGAAATTTTAAGCGCATCAATAATAAAAGTGAAACATATCTTGTAGAAAATATGATCAGATGACAAACTTGTTATCTGATTATATAGATTTGAATGTATATTTAATCT
This sequence comes from Pomphorhynchus laevis, assembly GCA_012934845.2. Lineage (NCBI taxonomy): Eukaryota > Metazoa > Acanthocephala > Palaeacanthocephala > Echinorhynchida > Pomphorhynchidae > Pomphorhynchus > Pomphorhynchus laevis. Next base: position 1,210 of record WNNJ02003009.1, read on the forward strand.
TTAAACTTTTAATATCAAATTCGTTGATATTTAGTTTATTAATTGACTACCAAACAAATTTATTCTATATTTCAATCTGGTTATAAATTATTCATTTTATAATATCGTTTTTCGAATGCATTAATTTTATTAGAAATATGGTATTTTATTTTATAAAAATATAATGCTAATTATATTCATTAATTTAAATAATTATAATTAAATTTAATTATTGTGGTTTTAGTTTTGACTAGAACAATATATACTTTACTTTCTATATATAAACAAATTTGATCCTGAATAAGGATATTAATCCATTATTACGTAAAGTTAAACATATCTTATAGAAAATATGGTCATGTTACATTCATGGTGAAATGCAGCTGATTGGTCGTGTTATGAATGATAATCCATTTGGATAAAATGGTTTAATCATTCTTGATACTAAACTACTTACAATCTATTTGACCTGAGGAAGACCCCTAGAGGGTTAAAACGTTGCCACGAATAATTTGATTATCTTTGTCAGTTTCTTTTCCAGGAGTTCTTACGAAATTCGGCATTTATACTACATGGTGTTGCTTGATAGACAGGTCTTCGATTCACGTCTTTTAATCACGATGGCACTTCTAGACGACCAATGAGTACTATATATAAAGTTTTATTAAATAATGTGTCTAGAGCTTGTGAACATATTTATACAGAATGAATATATTTTGGTATGTTATATATTTATATATATTTTGGTATGTCGACTTGTAATACCCGAATAATTTACACAGCTAATTGTCAATATATAACATATATTTATTATATTTTAATATTCTATATATTAATATTTATTTTTTGCTTCGAAATTATTTATGGAAGGCATATCTTTAATTTATTGATTACTATATTTATCAACATTCAAAATATATCTGCTTAAAATAATAAATTTTAAGAGGTGTGCTTTACAAAACGTTGACGACGCAATATGCAAATCCATAGATGCATCCTTGTCTAAATACGGTTTGTTATGCAGATTTGCTTCTTTGAATAGGATATTTTGTTTATAGAAAGATATGATTCATGTCGTGATGAAAATTATAACGGATACCGATGTAGTATTGATCTTTTGAATGATGGAATGTGTTTCAACGGCAAATGTGTGGTAAGCAAATTTATCAAATCGTACACTCGTACTTTCTGGTTTAATTACAATATAAAATAAATAATTATTTTAAATACTTTTACAATGATGATATTATTTATTTCATAATTAATAATTAATTTTTATAATTATTGATTAAGAATTAATTAATAAATTAAATATAATTTATAATTAATTTTTTATAATTATTACTATTTATATTATAAAACTATTTTTCTCTTATGTTTATGGAATAAAGAGTCAGTCAATGATTACATTCTCTCCGAACGCAATTTTAAAAGACATTCCTTATTATATGCTCTATTTTCTAGAAAATAATGAGTAGACAAAGGCGACCGAACGTTTCTACATTTACCGAATTCAATTTGTGAAAAGCTAATGAGTTTAAATACTTTTTGAGTTTAAATACTTTCACAATTATGATATTATTTATTTCATTAGTAATAATTAATTTTTATAATTATTAATTAAGAATAAATTAATAATTTAAATTTTATTTATAATAAATTATTAATAATTATTACTATTTGCAGAACACGCAAATCTTTACAAAAATGTTTATATATTAAACTAGATTAACGAAAATATGTTTGCACTGCAAAGAACAACTTATTTCATGTACTGTAAATGTAGTGAGAATTCATCGACCTTTTTTATTCACAGGCATTAAATATTACTGTCTTCTCAGGTAAATAGTTTTTAAAAAAGCGACTAGTCAAAATTGTGACAAGATATATTTTTATCTTCATTCACAGATATCGATTAGTTTTAGTTTCTACATAAAATTCTTTTAAATTAATTTTACTTCTAGAAATTTAACAAATTCAGTGAATATGAAATTTCATTAGTGTTTATTAAATTTTAAAGATGTTTTAGTCCAAACACCTTAACATAGAAATTTAGATTTTTTAAAAACGCTTTCGCGCTTGTTTCTTAGCTTGCCAATTGCGATGGTGAATATTCGACACTTAATCCAAATCCTACAAAATTTTTTGATAATTGTTTAATTTGTAATGGATAAAATGCAGATTGTGAATTTCATTCTCAGATGATTAACACGCTTCATCAAAACCGTTGTTTAATTACAATATATAATAAATAATTATTTTAAATACTTTTACAATGATGATATTATTTATTTCATAATTAATAATTAATTTTTATAATTATTAATTAAGAATTAATTAATAATTTAAATATAATTTATAATTAATTATTAATAATTATTACTATTTATATTATAAAACTATTTTTCTCTTATGTTTATGGAATAAAGAGTCAGTCAATGATTACATTCTCTCCGAACGCAATTTTAAAAGACATTCCTTATTATATGCTCTATTTTCTAGAAAATAATGAGTAGACAAAGGCGACCGAACGTTTCTACATTTACCGAATTCAATTTGTGAAAAGCTAATCCGATAAATACGGCTAATTATAAATAATTAGCATTATTGATAATGTGATAATGATTCCATTATCACATGGGAGCAATCCATTTTATCTTTTATATATAGATTATTTAATATCGTTGACCCATTTTAACTGTTATATGTTTTAACTTTTGTTACTAAATAGAAAAGCCGTTATTTTATTAAATAGCCATTGAGCAATTGTTATTCCTAGTTTGTCGATAGAAAGTTTCTTTTATTAAGCTACAACAAAAATTGTCATGCGCATTATATATCTATAATTAAATAATCTAGAATGCATTTTATAAAACGAATCCATGTAATTCTAGTTTCGATGTATCTAACTTAATGATATAAGTGTTTAATGCATACATAATCCGCTAATCAACGGTTTTATTTAAGCTGCTTAAAACATTAAAGATATTTTTGCATTTAACTCATGGTTCTAAATTAAAATTAGTTTTAAATTAAGCTTTACTTCAATACAGTCTTCAAGTTAAGCTTTTGCTTGAATGTACATTTTACAACTCAAGGTTTATAAATTTAGATTGACAAATATATTTTGTAGACAAGCAATGAGTTCGAACGAAGAAGATGCAACTGTTTTTGCTAAAATCATTGATGACGCAGTAACTGTAATTTAACATTTATAATAGAATGATGTTTAATTCCATGCATTAGAATTAAGATTTGAGATCATCAGAATGAACTGCTATGTTATCTAGTTTCAGCCCTATTCATCAAATCAGCATAGAAGTGGGTCAAATACATAATAATGATGGATACGAATTTAGACAAAAATGGCTAGTCGCATATAGATGGTACAAAAATAATTGAGGTAAAGCGAAGGATATCACAACGGAGGCAATGTCAGTGGTTCAAGATTAATACGAGTTCTCCCATTCACAACCTGAAAATTTTGAATCGTTAAATTCTTTTCGTCTTGAGCCAGGGTTTGCTTTAAAGTCACCTTGCAATCACGCAATCGTTGCCGCTCTACCACATCGTGATCTTACAGTATTCGTACCAGAGAGCCCCGTAAATGAAATGAATTTCGAAGAATTAAACTAGTTGATTTACCGTCTTTTAAAACAGCTTTCAGTAATCGAGGGCGATTTCTACCATCTACTTTCTTCCAAATACGAAAAAGTGAGACAATTCTGATACCGGAAATGAGATCCAATGAAACATCTATGAGGACTAATAATAGTAAAGTGCGAACCTGTAATAAACAATCATTTAAGCGTTGTTGACCATTTATGAAAGAGGACTCAGGGACATTTGCGAAGATTAGCGCATGGGAACGATCACGAATCCTTGAAATTTTTTAAGAGTTTTGAGTGTGCTGTGACAAGCAACCTAGCTTAATAGAAGGGTCATTACATTGAAGGTCACATGAATTTTTGGATGATACTTCAGAGTTTTGCAAGGTGCATGCAGGTTCATCGAGTGATAATTCACCCGATGAACGTTCTTCGAGTGATAATTCACCCGATGAACGTTCTTCGACGTAATCAGTTGAGGAACTCAGTATGGTATTAGCTATCACAGCATATCTATACCTTTTGCTTTCCCGTTATTTATACAAGGTAGACAGTTGAATTTGGTCTGATCACCGACACTTTGATTTCATTGAACTAGTAAATTCATTAATATCAATTAATTTAATTAATTAATCTGATCAATTAATTTGATAAATAAATTTGTCAAATTTTATTTAATTCCAGTTTTTAATATTTTTATCGAATAGCAAAAATGCTTACACTTTAATTATTGTATTTTTTATTTTTAAAATCAGAACAAATCTAAGAATTTTAAAACTGTCAGGGACTTAGCTACTTTTTCCTAAACTTTTCAATTGACACTTTATAGATTATGATTTTTAGTGACTAAATGACTTTCATGCGATTATTCAATAAATAATCGCATGGTTTTTTTAAACGAAATGACTCGATATGGCACTAATGCAAGCATTTCATTTTCACCATTTATTTATCTCATTTTAAAACAAGTTGTGCCTGTTTATTTATTGCCATTATTCATTTTGCTTTAGTATTCAACAACAAAATTTCTTCACAAGATAAAATATAAACAAGATTTTTCCTGTTAACCATTGATCAGGTGTCGGGTCGTGAATGCAGTATATGAACATAACTACTCCAGACATCGATATCCTGGCAACAGACTATAGGTCACTTTCCGATATCTCAAGGCGGTCTTCGGCCAGTTTCGAAATCTCTCAACCTGTATCGAGGTCTAGCTCGAGGTCTCTTTCCAGAGAGTCCGGCCTTTATGAATCAGCAGAGAACTATGTAGATTTACTTGTGTCAGTGTGTTAAGGTAAAATTAATGAGTTCACGCTAATAACGAGTCCCATAAGGACGAAACATATGTCTAGCGTTGTGTTCGTTGATGTAGTTCATAGATGTAGTACGTTCCCAGTTTTAATCGTAAACATCTTGAATGTATATATTGCAATGAAAATATTACCGCTGCCTTGGATCCTCAGAGAATCAATAAATAAATTAGAGATTTGATTCAACCAGGACTGTCTATTACACTTATCTGCTTCTCTATGCATTATTGGTTATATATGCATTATTGGTTACGACTTTACCATTATTTTTTCTTATTTTTAAACAAGTTTGATGAATTATTAATTATTTAAAAAGGGAGAAGTTTGCATCCCAAGGTGTTTACACTTTAAAATGTAAACTGCTTAACGTGATCACGTTTAAGAGACCGGATAATGGCCGATAAAAAGGTCGCGTAGCGCATGGAATGAAGGTGGTAGATCTTTATAGTTCTTGTTCCAACCTGCAACCGCCTTAAGCAGGGCAGCTTCCTGTCAGATGCTGCTGGATGGCCCGTTGTAAGTTTAGTCTGAGTCAACTAAACTAGGTGGCGACACCGAAAAAGCAACGTTAAAAATTATGACTTAAAAGTTACATGTACTCTACCAGATTGGAAAAATACGTAAGTACTCATGATTTTAATTTTAGATCTTTTAAATGTAACAGAAAAAATTGTATAGTTTGTGATGTTATAAATAATAATAATTGTATTGTAAGTAATACGACAAACAAATATTTTTCATTAAATATTAATAATAATTGTAACTGCAATACCGCAGGTGTAGTGTATCTAATACAATGCACATGTGGATTGCAATATATAGGAAAAACATATCAAATGTTAAAAACTAGGTTTAGGCAACACGTATATAATATACAGCATAATAGTCAAACTATATTTTATAAACATATGAGATTAATAGGACATGATATAAAAAACTGAATATTATTTATTTTAGAACATATTATCGAAGAAAACATATCAATATTAAATCAAAAACTATTAGAAAAAGAAGAATTTTGGATTAAAACGCTTAATTCCATGTACCCATTAGGATTGAATGGCGTGGTACAAGGAATTGGCAGAAGTAGTATAATACATAATAAACAACTATATTATAATAATCCGGTTAAACGCAAACCAAGAAGTCATGGTGATAAAAGGAATAAGAAAAATAGAGTTAAAAATATTAAAAAATATATGTATATAAGTGAACAATTAGAAATATTAAAACAACTTTTAAGTGATAATAAGCTGAAAGATCTTTATGTAAATATAAGAAGTTATTCTAAAGATATCATATGTTCAATAAATCAAAAATTAATTAACGACTATGATAGGCTAAGTTGTATAATAGGCAGTTATTGTAATACAAAATACTATAATCGTACAATAAATGTTAATAATAACAATAGAAAATATACAATATAAAGAACCATATAAAATATATTAATAAATGTATAGATAACATAGATATAGCCTTTAAATAATTCTAAAAGTAAAGAAATAATAGGTCAGATTTAAGTAAATATATTCCTAAAATAAGGTATAAACTCCTACCACTATTAGGACGAAAAATTTGTAATTATAATAAAGAATTAAAATCAATATGTAACGATAATATTAGAAACATAATGGAAACAGAATGCAATTGTAAAAGTCTTAGTTTTGATAAAATAAATGAACATATATGTACCCATAATCTAGAATTAATTGAAAATTGTGAATTAAGAAAGCTGCTATCAAAAGGGTATAAATATAGATTAAATAATAGCAACGACAAAAATAAAATTTACAATTCGTTATATAATAACTTAAATGATTACTTTAGTAAGCTTATTTATAGTGAAAGCTCGAATATAACTAAGATAAAAATTTGGAAAGATTATATATTTGATAAAATTAAAAATAAAATGAAAATAACAAACAATTATAAAAGGAAAGATAAAATTAATAAAGATATGTATAAAGAACTTACTAAATTAAAGGATAACTATATAATAACAACTATTGATAAAGCTAGTAATAACTTTGTCTTCATATGCAAAAAGCTTTATTATGATATACTAATGAAAGAGGTTAATTCTAATGATTTAAATGTAAATCCAACAAATGAACGTAGTAAGTTAAGTTTAGAAACAATTATTACAAGTCACTGTTCTATAATGGATAAAAAGGTTATAAAGGTTGAATTAGATAATAAAACTATACCTACATTATATTGGAATCCAAAATTACATAAAAATCCAATAAAACCTAGGTTCATATGTAGTGCGTTTAAATGTACATTAAAACCACTTCCTGTCCATATGAATAAAATACTTAAAGTAATTAAAGCACACTTCAAACATATTGTAGAGTAATCAAAATTAATACTGGTATAAAACACTATTTCAGTATTAATTCTACAAAAGAATTTTTATAACAGACAAAAGGAATAAATTTTCAAAATATAAATACATACGATTTTAGTACGCTTTATACAAATCTAGATTTAGTAGATATTAAAGAAGCGTTAGTAAAATTCATTAATCCTATATTCGGAGAAAGATATACATATATATGCTATAATAACTATAACGCCTATCTAACAAAGATTAAACCATCAAGTAAATATAAATATATGGATAATATTGAATAAATAGAATCCTTAAATATTTGGTAAATCAAAATTATTTAAAAGTAGGGACATCTATATTTAGACAAGTAAAAGGTGTTCCAATTGGAGGTAATAGAAGCCCAATAATAGCTGACTTGCTTTTAAGCTTTATACAATATGAATTTGTTCATAACTTTGTAAAAACTAAATCTAATCTATATAAATATATGAAATATATGTTTTGATGCATTGATAATATATGTGTATTTAATTCAAATAATTTTTATTCAATTAGTGAACAAATTTATCCAGAAAGCCTTATTCTTAACAAAACCAATATTGATGATAAAGAAGGTGTATATCTAGATATTAACATTAACTAAAACTACTATTAATTTATATCGTAAAGATGACATATTTAAATTTACAAGAAATATTTTTGCATGAGCATTCATGCATACCATATAATATAAAATATAATACATTAAATAATGAAATTTTAAGAATTGCAACAATATGTAATGATATTGGCTTTCTTCAAAATCATTTAAATAATTTAATAGATACATATTTTAAACTAGGCTACTATAAAAATAACATCAAGCAGAAAATAGTAAAATATATAAATCAACACAATATAAAAAATAAATTTAAACTCTTAAGTAGCAAATTTTTATAGATGGTTAATAAATAATATACTTTGTATTAGAATAATATTCTTGATAGTTTTATCAGAGAAAATACATCATTAGCATTTATTTGGCCCCGCTGCTATGTTGGGTAGAGGAGTTAGGGCCCGAAATTTGATAGCATAGGAGTTCCTCCTGATGATCTCTAATTCTTATTCTGATACAACGTCTGCTATTCATTATTCAATTCATAAAAATGACGTGTATTTTAAATTTCAATTTTTTTAACTTGATTTAAATTATAAAAAATCTTTAAACAATTATTATTTTATTGTTTAATTTTACATATTTAAATTTACAAGAAATATGTTTTTGCATGAGCATTCATGCATACCATATGTGTACCCATATTCTAGAATTAATTGACATTGTTGTTTATAGTCAATCTTTCCTTTGGACAAAAAAATTAATAATTAAAAAAATATTATTTAATTATTAAATTTTGATTTAGCATTATTATGTTTTGTTTATTGTATACTTATATTAAATACGTATACTCAGTTAGCTGATTTGATTCATGTTTCTACACTGCAAAACAGTAGATCATGTCGGCTATGAGAAGCTTCATCAGTTGCAGCACATTCAATACACACACAAAAACATAAATATAGATTAAAGCATAAAGAATTCACTATATGCTAATTACATGACGTAGCTTGCGTTTTCGAAGTCAATGCAATGCAGTGAATTCTTTTCAGTGTAATAGACATCAGTGGGATCACTAAATGACAAATATAATAAATTACAAAAGAAACAGAACTGTCGCCTGGGATCCTTAGAAGACCAATAAATAAATCACATTGTTATCCAGGATCGCGATCCTTGATAACAATGTGATTTGACCATATATTTTCTTCAAAAATAATAAATACAGGAAAATTGCACAAAAGTAGATTCAAGGCGTTTTAGCCAAACGGCGTTTATCAATCGAAAACAAAAAACTACAGTTAGATCAATCCGTCGAAAAAATCTAAAATAAACATCACGTAATTCATGGTTCGACAAATGGATGATCAGGTTTGAATCACTAGTGCGTCTCTGTATGTAATCTAAGGATTAATTCGTTCTCTAAACAATGTCGAACGTTTTTATCAATTACGTTAGCGTGTACGATACAATAACGAAAACATTCACTCTCACCGTGTTCAATTGCATGACGTAAAGCACCATCAACTGGATTGCCTGTTCTGTACTGTGATCGTCGTAAATTAAGTCTATGCGTCATACCCATACTACTTTGCCCAACATTGTTTCTTGCATATTTGACATGTACTAGTTCATATTGTATTCGGGATCTTACAATTAGCATCAGAGTGTAAACTTATGTAGCCACTAGTTAAGCTGCTCTTAATCTCGCTTCTTCTAAAACCTTGCAAGTTTTGTATCGTTTGTCACTACAGGGTTTACATCCAGCATTATCATGCTTGCGTGAATTTTTCAAAATGTCATTGATATTCTGTCCTAGTGAATACCACACTCTTAGTTTTGGCGGTTGGTTAGTTGAGCATATCGAACGTGTTGCTATAACGATATTACGTAGAACATTGTCAATAATCGGATGGTGTGGAATTACTGCTGTAATCACATCATTGATTGTTTTTATTTTGTCGCCTCGAAGTAAGTCATTTCGCTAATACCTGCGTACACATCTAAAAATTGTGTTACTATCGTCGACACACTATAGCCTCTCTGCAGCAAATATGATTGTAATTCTGTAAGATGCTTCTCGAAATGTTCTTGTTTTGAACAAATACGCCGTAATCTCATCGCCTAGTAGAAAATTATATTACATTTTGTCGACTGAGGGTGGCAGCTATTATCATGAATGTGCAGCAATGAATTTTATGGCTTACTATACGTTCTTGTTTCATATTTTTCATTTGTTCGAAAAACTCTGACGTCAAGAAAATAAACGCTTTTATCGTTTTGTAAAGCTTAGACGGATACTATCCATGACGCTACTACAATTTTTATATAAAGCCACAATTTTGTTGATACAGACCACACGATGAATATATCCTCAATATATCGGCACTAAAATACAGACTGTATTTAAGATTGAGAAAACCAGCGACGCTCCATTATATTCGTAAATATAATAGGATAGGTGGCTGCCACAGGAATCTCACGCCTGTTCCTCTTATTTCCCCATACACTGTATTTCCATAACAATAATTTCTTGACAAGAAAAAACAAAAAATATACAATATTTTTCGTCAACCACTGGTCCGAGTGTCGGGTCGTGGAAGAAGTGCACGAATCAAACTACTCCAGACATCGCGATCCTGGGCGACAAACAAGAGTTCTCTTTAAGATAGCTTAAGGCGGTCTTCGGCCAGTTTTGAGATTTGATCTCTCCACCTGTACCGAGGTCTACCTCGAGGTCTCTTTCCAGAGAGACTGGCCTGGAAAACCCTCAGAGGAAGGCGATCCATAGATATCCTCAGAACGTGTCCTAGCCACCTCAGCTGACTTTCTTCGATGTGGAGAAGCAGCGACTTAAATCCGAGTCTTTCCCGGATGACCGAATTCTTAACCCTATCTCTAAGGCTGAGACGGGCAACACTGTGAAGGAATATCCTTTCGGTCGCATGCATCCGAGATATTATCCTTTCGGTCATAACCCAAAGCTCATGACCATAGGTTAAGATAGGAACGAAGATTGCGTGGTCAACCGAAAGCTTCGTCCGAAGACTAAACTCCCGCTCACCACGACAGACCAGTACAAAAATTGCATTGCTGCGTTAGCTGCACAAATCCGCTTCACAACTTCTTGATGTTCCTGCCGTCCCTCGAGAACAATACCTCAAGATACTTGATATCATGCACATCAGGAAGAACCTTTTCTCCAATCCGGATTGGCATTGGCAACTGAATCCAATACGAGCACATAGAGACAGTCTTATAAGTACTCACCAACATCCCTGCTGCTTAGCATTCCATCGTGAATCGATCTAGTAGGCATTGTAAGTCCTCAGGACAAGAAGCCAACAAAACAACGCCATCTGCAAAAAGCAGAGATGCTTTCCTGATGGGACCGAACTGAAGACCGACATCCGTCAGAGCAGCCCGTCTCGAAATTCTGCCCTGTAAACAAGGATCAAAAGTGGAGACAAAGTACAATCCTAACGAAGCCCAACGCCTACTTGAAATGATTCAGACATCCTACCTAGAACACGAACACAACTCATACTTTGTTCATACAGAGAAGTCACATCTACCCGAAAATAGTGTGGTACTCCATACTCCCTTAGTATCTCCCAAAACCTCTCTCTCGCGGAACTCGGTCGAACGCCGTCTCCAAATCTACAAAACACATGTAGACCGGTTGAGCGAACTCCGAAGACTGTTTAAGGATAGTTGAGAGAGTAAAGAGCTGATCCGTAGTTCCACGACCTGTCGCATTGTTCCTTTAACAAATGTCCCTCTGCTATAGGCCGTATCCTTAACTCAAGAATCCTAGCAAATAGCTTACCAGTTTGGCTAAGGAGAGTGATGCCCCGATAATTGGAACATACTCTTCGGTCACCTTTCTTAAAGATCGGTATTACCAACCCCAATTCGCCACACACTTGGAACCTTGCCGACCTCAATGCAACGTTGAAGATACGTGTTATCCACTTCATGCCAACGACGTCGAGAGCCTTTAACGCTTCAGGTTGAATCTTGTCTACTCCAGAAGACTTACCACTACGAAGTTTCTTAGCAATAGCAATGACCTCTTCGTTTTTGAGAGAGAAGCAATGACCAGAAGCAGAGACCTTTTCTGGTCTCTGCTTCGTTTTTGTGATATTACACTACCTGTAAAGCCTTGCGAATTTTATCGTTAGACACCCGATCGCGAAGTATTAGACACATTGTCCATCATAGCATTTTCGTTTCCATCGTGTCTAATCGATGATCTGCTGCTTTAATCACCTGATGCGATTCGATCAAGGAGAACCCCTGTCGTCAACCTCCACTTAGACCACGCAGCAGAGATCCGAGAGTTCACGACTAGAAAGTGGTCTCCATTTGCTGATAGGTGCGATCCCAGGTATCTAAAACGAGATACCTTTTGAAGGAGCTGACCAATAACGTGAATCGATTCATTCTGTCCTGGGTCCGTACATGAAGCTCTGCTTTAGAGATATTCAATCTCAACCCAAATTTCTCCAGCCGAGAATTTCAGGTATTGATTTGACATATCAAGTCATCTCTACTTTTGGAAGCGAGGAGGACATCATCGGCATATAATATGCTGACGATGGCGGCGTATAATTTTTCCAAGCATACTGATATATTTATATATAAGTATGATTGAAAATATTTGTTCTTTGAAGAAATATACACTAAGTTATTAGTTAATTACTGTATATTGACAAATATATAAAAAGCAATATTTGTAAAAGCAATGCGATATTTTGACTGGGATATCACTTAGCAATAAATTTACCAGTAAATTGAAAATAATCTCATCAAAAATTTAATATAAAAATATTTCTGAAAAATGGTAAAATCGTTGGCAAATAATAATATGATTATTATTATTATTATTATATTACTTAAAAAAATTTGGTTTCTGATAAACATACAAATCACTGGACATACAATCTACTGACAAGCAATATTGCGACAACCTTCGAGCAACGAGTGTCGAGCAGCAATCATTGTTCAAGCTAATTACAAAAGAAAAATGTCTGCTTCTCATTGTTGCCAATGTAATGGTCGAAATGCTGTTTGCAAAAGCTGTTTGTGTGCAAAGTCCGGCAAACTCTGTGTCGATTGTCTTCCTGGTAGCAGGTGTTCCAACCGTGCGAATTCTTCTATTGACGCTCCCAAATCTGCATATTTGTCTCAGCTTACTGCACGTAGCGTAGATAAGCTTGATTCCATTCCGTTAAGTCACGATGATTCTAGCGAGTACGTGTCATTTGAATTGAAATGTGACGGTTTTGGTTGTTCTTTATATACTGTTGTCAAGTCTCCTCGTAGGGTATCTCGAGATTTCTTTCTTCAGCGATTCATCTGTGGAATTTGTGCTGCAAAACGCATTACAACTATAGAACAATCCTTAGAACAGGCGAATGTTGCTATAAGCAATTTGGAGGCTAAGATCGATGAACTAAAATTAGCACAATCCAAGGAAATATCTTCTAACCTTTCTCAAAATCTATCATCTCACAAACCCTCTCCATTTCAGAATCGTAGTTTCGCAAGTGTAGTACGTAGAGAAGTAACGCGTTCTATCCTTGCCACTGCTAATATTAAATCAAGTATCTACTCCCCGTTGGAAATCATTAACAGTTGCAAAAAATCAGCTTTGCGCTCGTCAAATTTTATTATACGCAATCTACCAAATACAGCGGATGATGAAGCTAGTGTTAGAGACATTTTATCCGCTGTAGGCATTCAAATAACTGCAAAATTTTCAATTAAGGTCCATCGACTTCCAGCCAAAAGAACAGACATTCCTCCGTGGACTTTAGTTTCAACGGACGAGGTAACGGCCAGCAACGTTTTATTAAACTCTTATAAATTGAGAAAAGTTGATCGTTTTAGGAATGTTTACATCATACCGGATTTTTCCCCCGAAGAGCGTGTTGCCAATCAGGTTCTGCGCAAACAGCTACAAGAGAAAAGACTTGCAAACCCAAATAGTAATTACATAATTAGAAATTTTCAAATTGTTCGTAGACCGAATAATGGAAAGGTAGGCACAACACCCGTTAATTCCTCATTAATGGATGGGTCGTCTATATGACTATCCTCTTCTGCAAGAAGTGGTAGTCAGGTTTGTGAGCACCACAAGTCTTTTAGACTGTTACTATTTAATGTGGAAGGTTTGGCGTCTTTGATCGAGCAAGGCATTGAATCCTGGTTCGATACCTTTCACGTTGTGGTACTATTAGAGACCATGTTTACTAATAATTATTCTTTACCTGGTTTTTATACATTTGACAATCCTGCTTTATTGGGCATTCGTGGTCGCCCCGCGGGTGGAATAATTTTAGGTTTAAATAGAGCCTTCAGGGATTGGCAATGTAGGTATTTGCTGAATTCTATACTGCTTGAAACACCTGTCATCACTTTTATCGCATGCTATTTCAAACCCACACTTACCGCGGCAGATATTATTGACGAAATTTCTCAGCTTCTTTCAACTCTAAACAGCACAGTCCCGATAATTATCGCAGGAGATTTTAATGCAAGATTCACCAGTCCAATCACAGGAAAACTGCGAATTCTTGTCAATTACTTTAAGTCTATAAATCTAAAGTTATACGTCCCTAATGAAAATTGGTCCTACGAATCTTCTACAGGTAAAAGCTGTATAGACATCATATTTACTAACGTGCATGTAAGACATATAGGGCTAGAACTATCTTCAAAATGGGCGTTAGTTCGTAAACACAAACCTGTCTCGTGTATTTTCGATTGCATATGCAACATACAATCAATAGATTTGCCCCGTCAACCTAGCAGGAAATTATGTACTTCAGCAATTGATTATAGTCAAATAAATCTAGCTTTTCAATTCCTTAGATCAGGAGAACTGGGGAACAGCATTACTTCTGTAATTTCCACCCTTCTATCGGCTTGTAGATATGAATCCGACTATTCCAAAAAAAAAATCATACCTAGTAAAACCCGCTTGGTTTAAACAGTTCCAGCAACATTTAATTCAATTAAATAAAAGTTATCGGTTCGATTTAAAGGTAAGGAAATATTTTGTAGATTTACGTAGGCTTTACGTTAAACTTGTATCGATGTATCGTAGAGAACGACGTTTAGAGATTGAACGACGGGAATTGTCTAAGGCGGAGTCGACACCGTGGATACTTAAGAAAGCTAACATTGGAACATATTCCAGGATTCAAATAGAAAATTGGAAATCACACTTCCAATCTATTTTGCGCCATTCAATATTAGAAGACATGCCTGTACGTTTATCTGCAGTTTCATGCATAAATTCAATATACGGTTCAGATCCTCTGAATTTACCTTTTACGCCGTTTGAAGTCGTAAGATCCCTATCAATCTTAAAAGATCATAAAGCTGCCGGGTTAGATCAATTATGCGTAGAACAGTTAAAGTCGACTATCGATATTTTGATAGACTACTGGACAGAACTTTTCAATCTACTTCTTGCAGGTCATCCGTTTCCGATTTCGTGGCGCGACGGTGTAATTAAGATCCTGCATAAGGGCAAGGGTGACTATGATTCACTGGATGCGTACAGGGGGATTGCGATATTGAATCACAGTTATAAGTTATTGACTCATATAATGTATATGCGCCTTATTAAGTTTCGCGAGCATCTCTTACCTACGGAGCAGTATGGATTCCGCCCGAAACGGTCAACGTCCGATGCAATAAAGCATGTCCGTGACGAAGTCACCGATTGTTTCGCTAATCGTAGACCGTTGTATGCTACTTTTGTTGACTTTGAGCGAGCATTTGACACAGTGAATCGGTCTTTGTTACTTGATAAACTTTCCACCAGAGTGTCCGTTAGTGGTCGCTTTTTGTATCTTATTTATTCTGTGCTTCAGCCTAATCGCCTTAAAGTATCTGATGGTATTAACACCTCGGATTTCTTTTTTGCTAATCGCGGTGTTTTACAGGGAGATCCACTCAGCCCTATATTATTTTCCTTTTTTGTTATGGATTTGCCTATGCATCTTCGTCATGCATCGAATGAAGTCTCTTGTACCCTCTATGCCGACGATCTAGTAATATTAGCCAAAGATCTTTTATCCGCTCAAAGTGCGTTAGATGCTCTGTCATCCTATTGTTTATCAAATCAGTTGACGGTGAACGTAAATAAATCGAAAGCCCTTAAATTTCGGTTAGGTGGACCTTTGCGTCGATGTGACATGCTGAGAATAGGCAATGTAGATTTAGAATTCTGCAATAGTTACAATTATTTGGGAGTATTACTTTCGTCGAAATGGTCATTTACTGAACACCTACATCGTAAATCCTCGAAGTTAGTTGTAGCAACCTCTTATGCAAAAAACTTAGGTTCTTTATCTTTCTCAGGAGCCCTCCGGTATTTTCGAAGTATGTTGCTTCCCATAGTTTCATATGCTTTGCCAGTTATCTGGTCGGATTTAAGTCCCTTCAATTTTCAGCAGTTGGACAAGTGTCAATGGAGATTCGTGAAGCGAATTGTTGGAGTCTCACCAAAATGTTCTTCATCGGTTATAGCGATACTATCATCGTTAGAACCTTGCTCTAAATACATCTGCTCAACATTTAATCTTGAACACACTGCATCATTTACTACTAATCTGAACATGTTCTTTCGAAAGACGACTTCATTGGATTCTGAATTTTATCTTACTCCGGCATTCTTACAGACTAAATGGAGAGAACCCTGTGCAAGGAAAAGACCGCTGATCTGGAGAGCATCTGTCCATGGATATCACGATAAATTCTGCGCTATTAGAATTCCAGTACATGCACGGTGCTCTTTGTGCATTTGTGTTCTTTGCAAAAATGAATGCGCATCTAACCTGCATATCTTCACTTGCCCAATTTTGAAAAATCTGTCACTATCCGATATTGACAGTAGGAGAAGATTTTGAAATACAATTTATAAAATTGATAAACTTTTGGTGTATTTATTTTGTTTACCCAATACCGAAAGGTAAAGAGGTATAATAAATTCTCTCATTATTATTATATTATTATATTATTATTATAATCGTTCTTTTTTCGAATAAATTATTATTATTAAAAAAAAATTATTATATTGACCTAAAAAAATTTTTGGTTTCTTATAAACATACAAAGAACGATTATAGAAGAACGATTATAGAAGAACGATTATAGAAGAACGATTATAGAAGAACGATTATAGAAGAACGATTATAGAAGAACGATTATAGAAGAACGATTATAGAAGAACGATTATTATTATTAAAATTTATAACTGTTCTAGCAAATTACAGTGCAATTCAATTCTGTTCTTAAACAAAATAAATGCCCAAGGGCAAGCCTGCGACAACTCTGAAATGCTGTTCATGCAACGGCCCGAATGCTAAATGTAAAGGATGTCGATGTGCTAAGCAGAATATCCTATGCTTGAATTGCTCAGCTGTGAATTGTTCCAATCGTGAAGTAAATTGCTCCGCAACAGCTTCCAATAATATTGCTATATCCATATTGAGTAAACCGAATTCAGATTGTGAAAACGCTGATCATCGGCATTGTCCTCTTAACAACCATACAAATATAAATTACACAATGAATACTCGTCAAGAGTCCGATGTATTGTCTATACAGGATATATTCTCGATCGTCATACAATGGAAACCTAACTTATTTCGACTTCCAAAATGTTCAGAGTCCAAACAATTTATATCAGAACTTGCACGCATATTCAGGGATTCTCTCACTAATTCGGAAACTTTTACTAAGTACATCATCTTTGGACATCTTATTCTTCAACGTAATTCTCGTCAATCTCCCAAATCATTGAAATCAACTTTATCCCGACGATTGGACATGTGGTTCAATAATGACTATGCTGGATTATACGCTGAAGCCTCGGCCCTTCAAAATATGAAAGCCTTAAAAATTCAACCTTCGAAGTCAAGAGATTGGCGCAAAAAATTCGTCTCATTGGTTGAAAGCTCTCGACTGAACACAGCAATGCATCTTCTAGACAACGATTCTTATGATGGCGTTCCTTTGCAACCAGAGGATGTGATTGGTTCTAAAACTGTTCGGGAATTATTACTCGACAAGCACCCTGTACCGAGCCCATTAGTTCCTCATGCTGTTAACTGGTCTTTCCCAATCACAGTTCCAAATTTTCACCCTGTGATTTTTGATTCAATCGATAGTGAATTGATAATTCGTATGGCTAAACGTGTTAAAGGTGGAGCAGGTCCCTCCGGCATTGATGCACAGTCATGGCTACAGATGTTAACTAAGTTTGGTCACGAATCTGCTGAATTGACTAAAGTTTTGTCAACGTTCGCAAAATCTTTAGCTACTGAGCTTATGCCTACTAATGTTATAAATGTATTGGCTTCAAGCAGATTAATAGCCTTATCCAAAAAATCGGGAATAAGGCCTATTGGTATTGGCGACGTTAGTAGGAGAATAATGTCGAAAGCCATTCTTTCTATAATTTCCAATGATATTCAAGAAGTGTGCGGACGGTTGCAAATGTGCGCTGGTCAACGAGCTGGAGTGGAGTGCGTCACGCACGCAGTTCGCGAATGCCTGTTAAAAGATCCTAATGCAGTTCTTCTCACTGTTGATGCAGATAATGCATTTAACAGAATAAATCGAAAGGCAGCTCTCGCTAATATATCACGCATTTGTCCCTCTATGTCTACTATACTACACAATTTTTACGATAACCCTTCAAATTTTTCAACTGGTGATAGTTTCATCAAATCCCAAGAGGGATTTACGCAAGGTGATGTACTTGCTATGCCAGCTTTTGCCGTAGCAACCCTGCCATTATTGTTGAACATTACTGAGGAGTTTCCTAACATCAACCAATTCTGGTACGCGGATGATGGCAATTTAATCGGCGAACCTGTGCAAATTTACAAGGCTTTTAAATTCTTGTGTGACTACGGCCGTGCTTTCGGATTTCATGTCAACAGCAACAAATGCGTTCTACTAACTAGTCCCGAAAATGCAGATAGTACCCGCAAACTTTTTAATGAAACGGGAATCGACATTGTTGTCGATGGCACGTTAGTACTCGGTGCTCCTATTGGAACAGATGATTATATAAATAAAACTACGGAACAAAAGATCTCTAATTATTGATCATTAGTAAATCGTCTTGCTGACGTGGGTATTCTTGATTTGCAGATAAGCTATACTAGTATGACCAGATCGCTTCAGCATAAATGGATTCACTTGCAAAGAACCACAAACTGTTCAATTGGTAGTTTCGATGATCTCTATGACACCATTCAGAAGCGTTTTGATAAGCTTTTTAATTTGAAATTGCCTGACGACGATTATTTATGGCCGTTATTTTCCCTTCCGATAAGACTAGGTGGTCTAGGTATTGCTGACCCACGTTTTACTGCGATAGAAGAGTTTAAAAGCTCAAAAGATATATGCACTCCTTATTTAAATGGCTTATACGGTGTGGACTTAAGGACTGAACAATCCAAACGCATTGCCCTTATAGGCACTTCAAAGATTGATATTCAAAAGTCATTGCTTAGAGATCGAGTAGCTAATGTTGGTGACAATTTGTTACGTATTATGGAACATCTACAAGTCAAAGGTGCCTCGTCATGGCTCTCCACATATCCTACGAGTGATCGTTGGACTCGAGTTAGCAATGTAGAATTTCGTGACGCACTTGCAGCTCGATATCATAGACTACCACTAGACGCGCCCTCTCATTGCCCCTGCGGTGAACATAATTCTCTGGCTCACTCACTTACCTGTCCCACCGGAGGTCATCCATCGATAAGACATGATTCAATTCGTGATATATTTTCTAAAACCTTGACAGAAATATGTGATAATGTGCAAAAAGAGCCAACACTACTGCCAGTAAATTCTAGTATTCATTTCGAGCGCATATCTACATCTCGCGCTCATGATGCACGTTTGGATATCGCCTGCTGTGGTTTTTATGGAAGTCGTTCGGAGCGAACTTTATTTGATACTTGCGTTTTTAACGTTTTCGCTCCGTCCAACCTTTCGAAATCCGCTGGGGCTGCTTTTACATATCACGAAACACGTAAATTCGCTAAGTATCAAGAGAGAGTAACTGCCATAGAGAGGGCGAATTTCGCACCTATCGTGTTATCATGTTTCGATGGAGCAGTAAAATCATCTGCACAATTAATTCAGAGAATTGCACAGAAGATGGCAATAAAAAACAATCATTCCTACTCAGAAGAATTGACAAAATTACGGTCAAAGATTGGAATTCAGTTGGCTCGTTCAATTTCGATGTGTATTCGCGGTCCTCGTTCTGCTCGACATCGACCTGCAAACTCAATGAACTAAAATTTATAGTATAACTATATTTGTTTGTTTTTTTTTTCAAAAAAAATCAATTATTAAAAAAAAAAATAAAAAAAAAAAAAAAAAAAATTATTATTATTATTATTTCGACATAAATAGCTGCTATTAAATAACTATATACAGAGAGTTTAAAATTCTAAGCTGTTAACAAATAACTATTTACAACACAATTGAATACACAATTGAAACAACACACAACATAATGCCGCGAGGTAAACCGTCTTCCTTTTCTCGCTGTTGTACGTGTAATGGTTCAGCTGCAAAATGTATACGTTGTCCTTGTAAGAAATCCGGAAGATCTTGTATTGACTGTCTAGCTACCAGTTGCAAAAATCGCATTAAAGAAACGCCGCTATTATTGGACTCCATCATTCCATCCACAGAGCGAACGAATGTATCACATTCAGTGAATGGCTGTATTAACCAAATCTTGGAATTGAACTTGTGTAGTATTGGATTTACTAATAAATCCACTGAGCTCTTACATAGTAGCACAGATAAACAAACTAACACAGGGATTGACATTGACTCGGTTTACAAAGAAGTCATTTTATGGGATCCGAATTTGTTCGAGCTACCAAAATGTAATGCAAGCTTCGAGTTCATCGACAATTTAGCGTCATTTTATCGTTTATGCGTCGATGATCAAACACAGATAGAATTAAGTCTTAAATCATCTACGGTGATGTGTCAGTTAATTTTGCAAAGAACGGAATCTCGTCGTGTGAGTACAAGACGCAAAAATATTGAACGCAGACTAAAATTATGGAAGGAACAAAACTTGTTCGAGCTTTTATGTGAAGCAAGAATCCTTCAAAGTCAGAGAAAGTGCCAAAGCCAAAGGACATCTAGAAAATCAAGTTGGGTCCAGAAATTTATTCAGCTAATGACACATCACAAGACAAACTCAGCGATAAAATTGCTTGAAAATCCTCACAATCAAATGGGTATAATGGAGCTGGACGATACTTTTGAATCACAGAGTGTGCGGCATAAGCTATTACAGCTTCACCCTGAAGCTTCCGACATAAGTGAAGGCGTAGCTTTAAATAGTCCTTTACCAAACATGGTTAAGCACCACCCAGTACGTTTTGAATACATATCAAGCGATGACATTATAGAGGCAGCTCGACGCACTCAAGGATCAGCAGGACCTTCAGGAATGGATGCGCAAGTATGGCGCACAATGCTATGTTCGTTCGGAATATCATCTTCTCGACTAGCTTCCAGTCTCGCTGATTTTTCGTATCTAGTGGCATCCGTTAATATCAACCCAGACTCTCTTACAGCATTTACAGCAAGCCGTTTGATTCCATTGAACAAGGACCCCGGCATCAGGCCGATAGGGATTGGTGAGGTATCACGCAGAATAGTTGGAAAAGTTCTGGCAAAGTTGATAAGTAAAGACTTACAGATCGTGTCGAAATGCGAACAATTGTGCGCTGGACAAAGATGCGGGGTTGAGGCTGCGATACATTCCATTCGACAGGTTTACATGGAAAACAGTGACATGTGCTTGTTGCAGCTAGATGCTCGAAATGCCTTTAACTGTGTGAACCGTAAATTGGCTCTAGCAAATATAGAGTATGTTTGTCCTTCACTAGCAACAGTGCTGCGTAATGTGTATGGTAATCCAGCAACTCTTTCAGTCGACAAGGATTTAATGTTTTCCAAGGAGGGGTTCACGCAAGGTGATCCTCTGGCAATGATAGCATTTGCTGCGTCTTCACTTCCATAATAATGAAGCTGAGAGCTATAGCACCAAACGTTACTCATCGCTGGTTTGCAGACGATGCGAATTGTGTGGGTAGTCGATCTGATGTATTGAGAGTCTGGAATGGTATCCGCGAAATCGGCCATAGATATGGATTTCATCTAAATGAACAAAAATGCCAGGTTCTAGTACATAAAGATCAAATAAAATTAGCAGAGAATACTTTCTGTGGTACAGGGCTTAAGATTATATACCAAGGTACAGAAATTCTTGGTTCTGCCATTGGAGATCAAACATATATGGACCAATTTGTTCATGGCAAAATTGAAAACTGGATTGAATCATTAAAAAATTTGAATTTAGTAGCGAATGAAGATCCATACGTCGCTTTTGCAGCTTTGACGCAGGCGCTCCAATTCAAGTGGAATTATGTTCAACGAACTTGTATGGCTAGTAGCACATGTTACGAACGTCTTTCATCGTATATATTCGACACGATCATTCCGAAGTTGACAGGAGTTGATTTAGATACGGGACAACTTGATTCGATAATGATTCCATTACGCTACGGTGGATTGGGTATACTAGACCCGAATAGTAATCCTCTTTCGGAATATGATAGTTCATTACGCATGAGCCAACCTCTACTAGATGGATTATCAGGAAGTGATTTAGAGATTAGATATGCCCAAATTGCGCGAGAAATAAGAATATATAAGCAAGAATCTATCAAAACTCGATTGATGAGGGTTAAATCAAAATCAGCGACTATTAGCGCTTGTCTCGATTTCGCAGCCTGTAAAGGGGCATCTAATTGGCTTTCAGCAAAACCTTCATTAGTACTTAATCACCACTTAAGCAAAAGGCAATTTCAAGATGCTCTGGCATCACGCTATGGATGGAAACCTCCGGACTCACCCATGAAATGTTTGTGTGGACACAATTTTGATATTTGTCATGCTGTTGCTTGTCAGTCCGGTGGTATTCCAACAATTAGACATAACGTGGTTCGTGATATTATTGCTAAAGAACTAGCCGATGTATGCAGTTCAACATCAATTGAACCTCCTTTACAACCTTTGCCTGAAGGAATAGTTTTCAAAAATTCCACAACGACCCTTGATCGTAATTCTAGAGTTGATGTTGCGTGTTACGGTCTGTTTGGGGATAAGACGGAGCGGTCATTATTTGACATTTGTGTTTTCAGCCATCTTGCTCCTTCTTATTCATCTGGCACGACAAGCAATGCTTTTAACTATCACGAGGCTAGAAAAAACTCGAAGTATGGTGAAAGAATAGCACGGTTTGAACGATCGTCATTTTATCCTATTGTTCTTGCCTCCAACGGTGCCCTTGGCAGTACAGCACAGATGATTTTAAAGAAAATAGCAAAGATACGAGCAGATAGAACTTGCGATAATTACAGCGCCTGTATCCGAAATATAAGGAGTAGAGTCGGTTTTGCTTTAGCAAAAATGTCTTCGATGTCTATACGTGCTGCTCGTACGTCGAAAATTTAGTCAGTTAGTCAGCATGGAACAAGACTTAATAACTATTATTTGACTGTATTCTTAAATGTTTGTATTTAAAAAAAAATTATAATATTAAAAAAAAAAAAAAATATTATTTCGACAAACAGACGAGCAAAGCTCACAGTTGCACTGTTAAAAAAAGAAAAGGAAAAGTAAAGAAAAAAAAGACTCACAAACAAAAGTCACAAAAGTTTATGTTTGAATGCTGAAACCGATCTTGAGTTGACAATTTCTTCACTTAATCGGTTCCACTTACCTACGATTCGGTGTCCAAATTGTACAGTTTTAGAGCGTATAACTCGGCGATGGGCTAAAGTAAAATTGTGTCCACGCAAAGCCCGACTTTTCCGAACAGTCATCAATTCTCTTAAGACGTGATTTTCCTTGTGTAAAGCTTCCCATGTTGAACACATATCTCGCCGAAACCAAAGGTCGCTTATAGAAACCATACCAAGTTTTTTTAGCCTTTCATTATAAGGTAAGGCTTTAACTGAATTTACGAGCTTTGTTGCCCGGCGCAGCACATTTTCAATTCTACTTTTCTCGTATACTGTTCTTGGGAACGAACATTGTGATGCATAGGTAAGATGACTGATCACAAATGCGTTGGCGAGTGCTCTAAATGAAACTGGACTCAACACACTAAAAGTTCTACGAATCATCCCAACCATTCGATTTGCTTTCGAGCAAGCCAACTCAGTATTCCAACTAGTCGAAAAATCATTCGCAACTACTATTCCAAGGTCGCTAAGACGAGTTACTACTTTAATGTTCTGATCCTCAAGATGATAAGTTGGATACACACTATGACTGCGTGATTGTAAACGCATACATGCACACTTTGATATATTCAGTGATAGACCATTCATAGAAGCCCAGTTGGAAATGCTGTCGATATCCGATTGAACTAGCACCGTGTCCGAATCTGACCGGATAGCCTGCCAAATTTTTAGGTCGTCTGCATATAAAAGAGAGTGTGAGTTCAAAATGGAAGGAAGGTCATTAATGAAAATACAGAATAACAATGGGCCGAGGACCGAACCCTGCGGAACTCCAACATTGACCGGATAAGGATCAGAAAGAGAACCATTTACAACAACCTGATAGAATCTGTTAGATAAAAATTCTTTTATCCAGCGAATAATAAGTGGATCAATGTTTAGAGCACGCATTTTCTGAATCAAGATGTCATGTGGAACCATATCAAACGCTTTTGAAAAATCAAAAAATAATATATCAACATCAAAGCCCTTATCAACTAACGAACCCCAGCTATTCTGGGCAATCAAGAGATTAGTGATTGTTGAGCGATCCCTTCGAAATCCATGTTGATTGTTACACAATAATTTGTTGGATTCTAGATAATCGCTTAGAATGCGGTATATTATCCTTTCCAAAACTCGACAGAATACACACGTTAGACTTATCGGGCGATAATTTTCAACTGAAGATGGATCACCTTTCTTCAAAATGGGCCTTATCAACGAAAGTTTCCAATTCATCGGGACACAACCGAAGTACAAGGACACGACACAAATCCAATATAGTGGTATGCCGATAACATCAGCGATATTCTTGAGAAATACCGGTGGTAAACGATCAGGACAAATAGAACCTGACGATTTAAGCCGCTTGAGCTCTAGCACTACATCATTAACAGAAAACATCTGAAGAATGTTTATATTCGATGGACAGTACGAGGCATTGGTGACGGAGGAGGATTTACGAACTCCTATGCAAAAATGTTGAGCGAAAGCATTCGCTATGTCATCATATTTAATCAATGTGCAACCATCAGTATCAACAAGTGAACCAATGTGTTTATTTTTGTTGTTGAAATTAGCATAATTGAATACGGATTTAGGATTATGAATTGACATTTGAGCGATTTTCTCTTCAAATTGACATTGTTTGAAGCGTTTAAGAAATGTGAACCGATTTCTGGCCTCTTTATACCTACAGTAATCAATACTATTATTAGAAAACAACTGGAATTTCATTTTTTTTTAATTTTAAAGCATTCCTTAACTCTTTGTCAAACCAAGGTTTATGGTGTATACGATTTGCAACGGTTTTACGGGGCGAAAATCGTATGAGTAATTCCATAAGGGTGGCTTCTAACTGATAGCATGCCTTATCAACCCCAACATAAAACGGACTGAGCCATGAAATACTTAATAGATTCTGACGCACAAGTTCGAAGTTAGTTTTAAAATAATTTAAAGAATTCTGTTGTAATCTACAAGCTGAAGGACGTGTAAAATCTGAGTAGAAATTGAGAACACAGTGATCTGACCTACCCAAAGGATCGGATTACGTAACTTTGTGTATAATGTATTTATTCGATGTTAGACAAATATCAAGTAGCTATTGATTTTCTTGGGAAAATCGGGTAAATTTTGAAACATGTTGGGTAAGGTTTAGCGAGTTAATCATATCAAGAAATAATGATGTGGACGGACTACACACAGAAGATGTGTAGGTGTTCCAATCTACTGTCGCTAAGTTGAAATCACCAACTATAAAAAGATTTGGTTTGGAACCAAACTCTAGAATGTAATCGATCATTCTCAATTAGATTAATAATTCTCAATTTAGATTTTTGCTCAATTATTGTTCGAGCTTATATGTTATAAATATAGATTCCAATGATAAACTGTATATGCGTTTAGTCCAGTATTGCGGTTACTAATTAACTATTCGATATATTTTCATGTTTTTTCATTGATTTTTTCCCAGATTTATCGTGCAATTAAACAAGTTTTCACATTTGTGTTTTTTAAGTTAGTAAGTAAGGGTTTTATTAATAACTATATAACTGATAAAAAAACTTAAGAAACAAAAACATGCAAAAGAAAACTTTAAATAGAAGCTGTTCACGACGTGTATTTTGAAATCTTCAACTTATATTCACGGCCTCAGGTCCAGAGGGATCTGAGCCCCTCGGCCACACCAGCGCGCCGCCCTCTGACTGAACCATTCGGGGTCTCTCACACACCTAAGAGTCCAGTCAAGGCGAACTATGGTTGGTAATCTCGAGATGAGGAGCTTGAGAAACCTTAGTCTTTGTTCTGGGGGACGTCCTCGTGAGAAGAAGACTAATCCCGAGATAGCCCAAGTACCCCAGAGGCGCACTTGGGTTATCCCATTTAATGACAGATGCTGGGCCCGTTTCAGAGCCCACCTAGCTTTCTTCAGGATACGTTTAAGTCTATCCATGTCAGCTTTCGCCGACCAATTCACCGTAACGGTGAACCCCAGATATTTTACTCGACTCGTGAAGATGGGGAGTGGTTGATGCTGCAAAATGGAGGAGAGTGCAGAGAGTGCTAGTCTCTTAAGTTTCTTTTTGGTGGCAGGAACGCCATTAAAGACTACCACCTGTGATTTAGAGGAGTTTAAAATAAGATTGGATGGGGGCAACTGGTCTTTTAATCTTAAAAAGAAACGGCTGATGTCAGAGATTACATCTTTGCACCTGCGTACAGAGAACAAGGCTGTGGTATCATCAGCATATACCACTAGATGTTGATCACGTTTAAAATTCTTGAATAGAACAATGGATGCAGCAAGATATAAGATAGGAGAAAGTGGGGATCCTTGAGGTACACCCGTAATAGGGTAGAACTGACGCGCATCAGGGTCGTCTTCATAGTAGAACCGCTTGGTGTACAGCAATATCTCCACTCTGTTAACAATTCTCGCAGGCAACCCGAGGGACCTGAGAGAGGAGATAACGAAGGGAATGGAGATCCGGTCAAATGCAGCTGAAAAATCGAGAAAAACAGCCACAGCAAGCTGATGACTATTATCCTGACAAAACTGATGCACTTCACCAATTGCTAAATGGACCGAGCGCCCTTTGACAAACCAATGAAAACTCGGTGGGATCAAATTACTCCTACATAAATGAACGCGGATTCTACGCGTAAGCGCTTTTTCGTAGATAGATATGAGGGCGTTTTGAATCGAGATAAGCCGCAGATCTTTAGAACAAGTGATTAATCTCTTTTTAGGTAAAAACACTCGACGGCTGATGTTGATGTCCGCTATGTCAGACGGGGAGGCTAGTAGCATTGTGATGGCGACCTCCTTTCTCTGACTGTATGTCAAAAGCTGACAGACACGAGTGGTGAGTGGCGCGTGGGATTTGGAGGTGCCCGGGAGTGGTCCCCAGGAGTTAAGGATATCTATAACAGATAAGTCCCTACTCCTGAAGTCACACCAAGGCGGAATTGGTTGAGGAGATTGAGTGGCTCCATAATTATGTAAGGAAAGTGACTCCTCTAAAACTTTGTCAAGGCCTATGCTACCAATCCAAACCAAGGCTCTATCCTTCCAGCAAACAAACTTCTCCTTCTTGAATATCTTCCAGAAGGAAGCCTGAGAAGGGTTAAGGCGAGCAATGCTTGCCCTATCCCTGCTCAGCTGGAGCCTATATCTAGAGCTCCAATATTCATTCGAGAGGATATGTCTGGCGGAAACAGAGAGATTGGGAAGGTGTAACATTTTAGCTAGGACCTTGAGCTTTGTTGGAGTAGGATTGTATATTCGACCTTTATAGGTAGTCGAAAGGATCGCGGTAGCTTGCGATGAGAGGTAGGAATTAAATTCGGTCAAACTCTCAATTCCAATTCTGGGGAAGAGTTGGATAGCTGCCTGAAAGAAGGCCACTCTAATAGGGTCAAAGTGAAACCTTCTTCTAAGCAACGTATCGTCCTCTAGCCTCCAGCGAATTAGGTCATGAGAGGTGGTCTGTTGTTGACGCGACTGCTCGGTGCAAATGGGTTTCAACAACCACATCTTATGTAGCAGTAATATGTCGAGGAGAGAATTTGTTGTAGAGCAATGAAAGGTTGGGGAAGGTGGTTTATGAATAAGATAGCCGATCGTTGCTCTTCGGAGTGCTGCATTAATCCAACGACCAGTTCTGTCGTTGAAGTCACCAAGTAACATGTCATAACCGCTCCCCAATATTTGATCCAGGAGGTCACGGTTCTTGTGAATTTCTCCTGGCCGAATATAGACATTGGCTATGCTTATACGCTTACCGTTCTTACAAAGTGATATAGCTAAACAAGATAGGGCTGGACAAGAGTAGTTTAATAGGAGTGATGATCTTGGTGAGCTTTTTACTAGGGTTAAAAGACCTTGAGATGAAGAGGAGTGAGGGGGGTTATGTAAGGAGTAAAGTGGGTGTATATGTGCTTAAAGATAAATCGAGTAATATCCTGGGGGAGACGGATAGACCGCGTCTCCTGAAGGACTATAACATCTGCATCTTTACCAGATAGAAGGCTAAGGGCGGAAGCACCTCCCGAATTCCACTGAAGGATATTCAGTGAAAAAGGCCCTTGATTACTTCCCATTGCGTAAGTGTTACCGAAGTGGGACGCCCTCCACCTAGTCGCAACTAGAGGCGGAAAGGTCGCCTTTACCGCTTCCCGTCACGACAAATGGAGTCGCTTGCCCACGGGCGATATCTTCATTTCCCTCGTTAGCCATAGCCCAGATCGAATCCTTCCGAGTAAGCTTCAGAGCAGCTATGCTCAGCACTGACCCGTTTCGTTTCTTAGATTTTGGTGGCTTCTTAATATTGTTAGTCTTCCCAGAAGGAGGAGAACGGAAGGATTCCGCTAATTGACCCACCAATTTTTGGACCAATTTTTCAAGTTGAATCATTGATGCCTGATGCTGCATTTCAATAAGTTTAAGAATTTCCGTATCCGGCATCCTGTCGTCTTTCTTGT
This sequence comes from Pomphorhynchus laevis, assembly GCA_012934845.2. Taxonomy (NCBI): domain Eukaryota; kingdom Metazoa; phylum Acanthocephala; class Palaeacanthocephala; order Echinorhynchida; family Pomphorhynchidae; genus Pomphorhynchus; species Pomphorhynchus laevis. The sequence continues at coordinate 30,402 of WNNJ02003009.1, forward strand.
TAGACGAGACAGCTTCCACGAAGCTAGTCGGTTTTGCTGTCACACCCCTGTGTCTCTTTTGGTACGCTTTAAAGATTTTACACTTTTTTGACCATGCGGGGTGCTCACCACCGCAGTTTGCGCAAAATGGCTTACTTTCGCACTTCTCAGGATGTATAGCAGTTGCACCACACACGCCGCACTTATGATGTAGAGAACAGCCAGCAGACCAATGCCGTCACTGATGGCAATTGTTGCAGTGAGGGTACGTTAGTGAGTCGGTTTCGATTATTAAAAATCTCAAATTATACCCCATAAAAGGATTGCATGTCGAAATCGATAGTTGTAGAGCTTCATCAACCGGGGCATTGCAGAACGCCACGGGAATGGGGAAGCCTTTAATCCCTTTTATAAAGCGCACGTTAGAGATTTTGTAATCAGTTTCTAGGGCTGATATATCTTGTTCTGAAATGTATGTGGGCATGTTATTTATCTTTATTGTTGCCAGGATTGGTTTGGAAGCAATTATACCTTGTTCCGAATGCTCTTTTTTAAAGTAGTCGACGTACGACATTGCCAGATCAGGAGTGCAGAATGAGATTTTAATCTCAGATTCATAATATTTAATCGCATTGAACAATATCCTTTTTTTAAATCGATCGGCAAAGCCCCTTATAAAAACATTGAACATGTTCTGCCTTTCCAGAGGCACCAAAAGTCTGATAATCACGAGGTTGGATAATTTTGGTACCGGGGGAGTTCCCCCTTCGAAATATATTCAAGAGAAGCTAAATCTCCACTTACCTCGTTTATTGCATTGGCAGAAAAATTAGTTTTCATTGAGTTCTTTGAACGCTCCGACATGCTAAATTTACTCATTTTTTTCGTGTTTTTTAACGACATGTCGGACCATACGATCAATGTTGAAAAGCTTTGTTGATTCTTTGACATTTTGCATCTGGCTTAATTATATTTCTGGTTACTTTCGAAAATAGTGTTTTGTCATCCGCTCAGCGGTTTTATTTCGTAGGTTTAGATTTCTAGATGAACTTCTAGACGCCCTAGAGTTCATCAATACAAAATTTAATATTTTTTTATTGTTTATAATGTAAATTGTATCTTTTACATCCATCACTGAAAGGTGGCGGTGAGATCAAATAAACTAACCTATGTAAAAATAAAAATTAAATTCCAAAATTCAAAAATTATATAAAATTTATTTATTATTTTCTTAATATAAATTTGGAGATTTGATCTATCTGGTCAAGCAGTTGCATCCTATTTCACGGCATCATATTTTATTAAAAATTCATATTAATTTGATATAAAACCATAATAATAAAATTTTATTCTCATTTTGTCAGCCGTTAATAAGATTTATGAATAAGTTTAGACGATAGAAGCTATATCGATGTTAAATAATATTTTATATATAGCACCTTTTATAATCGGTCTATATATATTTAAAAATATAATATATATTTATATTACAATACAATGTACATGTGGATTGCAATATATAGGAAAAACATATCAAATATTAAAAACTAGGTAAAATTACTATATACAACATAATAGTCAAACTATATTTCATAAACATATGAGATTAATAGGACATAATATAAAAAACTGAATATTATTTATTTTAGAACATATTATCGAAGAAAACATATCAATATTAAATCAAAAACTATTAGAAAAAGAAGAATTTTGGATTAAAACGCTTAATTCCATGTACCCATTAGGATTGAATGGCGTGGTACAAGGAATTGGCAGAAGTAGTATAATACATAATAAACAACTATATTATAATAATCCGGTTAAACGCAAACCAAGAAGTCATGGTGATAAAAGGAATAAGAAAAATAGAGTTAAAAATATTAAAAAATATATGTATATAAATGAACAATTAGAAATATTAAAACAACTTTTAAGAAATAATAAGCTGAAAGATCTTTATGTAAATATAAGAAGTTATTCTAAAGATATCATATGTTCAATAAATCAAAAATTAATTAACGACTATGATAGGCTAAGTTGTATAATAGGACAGTTATTGTAATACAAAATACTATAATCGTGCAATAAATGTTAATAATAACAATAGAAAATATACAATATAAAGAACCATATAAAATATATTAATAAATGTATAGATAACATAAATATAGCCTTTAAATAATTCTAAAAGTAAAGAAATAATAGGGTCAGATTTAAGTAAATATATTCCTAAAATAAGGTATAAGTTGTTAGGACGTTATTAGGACGGAAAATTTGTAATTATAATCAAGAATTGAAATCTATATGTAATGATAATATGATAAACATCATAGAAACTGAATGCGATTGCTAACAGACACAATGCAATAATACATTGATAATAATTTATCAAATTTATAATAAAAAAATTACTAAATTAATTCTGAATTTCTCTTATATAATTTACGAATATATAATTATCTTTAAGACTTATATTGATAACTTATATTGTTTATAATATATTAATAACGTAGCAACGTTATTATTGTTTGTACATGTCCTTATTAATAATGTAATAAGGATATGATATAATAATATATTATAATATATTATAATATAATATATTATAATATATAATTATATTATTATATTATATTATTATATAATATTATATAATATTATATAATAATATAATATAATATCGATATTATATTAATATAATATAATATCAAAAGGTTTTCTGGATTGGCAGAAAACCTTTCGAGGATTATTAATAGGCATGAATAATAAGCACGATAATTAAATTTTTCTATGCAAGAGCATTATTCATTCTTTAAAGATTTGGTCGCTTGCTAAAATTTGAACGTAACACAGAAATAAATAATATATATTATGGCGTTCAAAATCATTATTCCAGTTACAAAATCAATTACAAAGATTAAAAAATTACATCTCCAAAATGTTATTTACTTTTCGTGTCCACTTCTGGGTGAGCGGCATAATGAGCGACATGCGAATCTTCGGAATCTGAGGTTTTGCTAAGTATCTCAAGATCTCTAGCAGTAGCGATATCTAAATAATGTGACTGTGGACTAGTCTCGGAAGACTCGCTTACAGCAGATATTTTTGCTTCCAACTTTTTATCTATGTTTTCAACGCTGTCCGCAAATTTTAAAACTGCATCCCGTAACAGTTCACGTTCAGCAGTAGTCCATTTTGAATCTTCAGTAACAACCTCTGGACTTTGATGCGAGTTCAGATCTTTAAATCTTCTTAACTCGTCTGATATATGCTGGAAACATAAACTAGTTACGTGAAATAATCTGTATACATCTGACGTTTTTGTCATCTATAATTCCACTTTCTGAATATCTGTGAACGATAACTTATAATGCAGAAAACAAGTTAATTGCAAAAAAATATAAATTGTACTAGTTATTTAAAGAATGAATTTCAAATTTAAAAAATATACTTGCCGTTTTAAAAATTTTCCAATTTAGCTAACTTTTGTAATACATTACTTTAAATGTTAACTTTTGCCTTAGTGGTTTGTATTCTAATTATTTTTTTACTATATTATCATTGATCTCTCATCAATATGTAATGAGGCTTTTGATTAAACAAATATGCTCGAAATATATCAATACAAACTGAATATATTGCAATAAGAAATTCCAGTAGTTAATAAATAGAACAAACTTGGTATTCCAAATTTTAATTGTATATTTGATTTAAATACAAACAGAGCTGAATGTAAAACATGTAAAAAATAAAAAAATGTCAAAAATAAATTTACATTAATTTACAATTATAAATTAATTTACATAAGTAAACTAAACTAGTTTACAATAAATTTACTTACAATAAAGTCACGAGTGAACATACGATTTATAACACACATAGACTAAAAAAAGATACTAGAATATTCCAAAACGTCTATTGCTAAATTAAATTATTAATTTATTAAAATATAAAATTATAAAAATATTAATTTTGCCAAAAAGAATCTAAAATCAAATATTTTTAGTAGAATAAAACATACAGATTTTATATATGCACAATTTTAAAAATTCAATTGAATTAAAAAATAAAATTTAATCAACTTATTTGTTGAGTAGAATTAAACTAAATTTAATATTTTCACTTCTAACTTTAAAATTCAATTGAATTAAAAAATAAAATTTAATCAACTTATTCGATGAAAACCATGGAATATAAAAATTCTGGTGTGGTCGGAAATTTAATTTGCTAACACGGCTAATAAATAGAAAAAACATCGCTAATAATTTTATTAGTAATGGAATAATAATTTTATTACATCACTAATAATTTTATTATTTTTACGTCATATGAATATGACGTAAAAATAAAATATTTATAAGAAATACTGATAAGGATATAAACATTATATGGATGTGTGCAATATGAATGTACCGTAACAAAAGTAATTAATCGTATTACGATAACTAAGCCTCGAAATTGAATATTTGTCTTGAAGTTAAGATGTGGATCCAAATTTCATTATATTTTTTGTATATTACATCCTTTTTAAGTAGCCCTTATACAAATTTAGATATAGCTGATATTAAAAAGAATAAGAAAAATTAATACAAGACAAATATTCAAAATTCGAAACCTCGAATTTTGAATATTTGTCTTGAAGTTAAGATGTGGATCCAAATTTCATTATATTTTTTGTATATTACATCCTTTTTAAGTAGCCCTTATACAAATTTAGATATAGCTGATATTAAAAAGAATAAGAAAAATTAATTAAGCCTATATTCTATAATATATGATAACTTCAACTCCCATCTGACAAAAAATCGAAAATAAAATCAAAAATCAAACTAATAGAAACATAAACCATCAAGTAAATATAAATATACGGATAAAATTGAATTAATAGAATCCTTAAATATTTTAATAAATCAAAATTATTAAAAGGTAGAGACATCTATATTTAGACAAATAAAAGTGTTCCAATGAGTGGTATCTAGCCCAATTATAGCTGACTTATTTTTAAGCGTTATAGAATATGAATTTGTTCAGAACTGTTTAAAAAATAAATCTAAATTATATAAATATATGAAATAATATAATAGATACATATTTTAAACTAGGATACTATAAAAATAACATCAAGCAGAAAATAGTAAAATATATAAATCAACACAATAATATTAAAAATAAATTTAAAATCATTAGCGGAAAATTTTTATGGATGAATAATTAATAATATACTTTGTATATTAGGATTATATACTTAAAATAGTATACTATAAAATGCGTCATTTGCATGTATTTGGCCACGCCGGTATATTCTTACATATAGTAGCCCAATTATAGCTGACCTGTTTTTAAGTTTTATAGAATATGAATTTGTTCATAACTGTGTAAAAACTAAATCTAAATATATGAAATATATGTTTCGATAAATTAGTGATATATGTGTATTTAATTCTATCAATTTTTATTCAATTAGTGAACAAATTTATCCATGAAGCCTTATTCTTAATAAAACCAATATTAATGATAAAGAAGGTATATATCTCGATATGAACATTAAATTAACATTAAGTAAAACTACTATTAATCTATATCGTAAAGATGATATATTTACAAAAGACATTTTTACATGAGCATTTGATCATGAAATCTTAAGAATTGCAACAATATGTAATGATATTGGCTTTCTTCAAAATCATTTAAACAATTTAAATGTTTTAAGCATATTTCAATATTTTTTCTTTTTCCTGATGACATATTTTTATATTGGAACATTAATATTAACATGAGTTTAAGCCATTGCTTCTCCCTGATTAGCCCAAAACAATAATTAAAAAATATAACTAAGCATGCCAATAAATAATCAATACAGCTGGTTTCTTGGAACACAGAAACAGTATTGGGTGTCATGATTTGAGAAAAAGAAACAAAAATTTCCAAGAGATAAAAAGTTTAAGCGCCGTCTGTAAACAACATATATTTTAATGTATCATACCAAACAGATCCCAGTATACAATTATAATATATTAACTAAAGTAGGCTACTTGCCTAGCAGTGTTTTCGAAAGCACTCACACTTGATAACAGAATATTTTCAATACGTGAAATAATACTTATCAAATAGATTCAGTAAAAATATCAATTTTGAGGGTAAAATTTTAATATTCGGCAGTTCAATTCAAGGAGTTAAAAGCTTAAAGAAAGATAAAATTAAATTTTAGCAACTTAAAGATTCATTTTGGCTTTTTACGAGTGTTCCAGTTTAGCCATTATACTCGTCCTCCACCGTCAACACGCCAGCAAGCACCATTTACGACTTTGCATTCGATAATAAATTTGATGGCCTGTCCTATTTCTTTAGCAGAGCAGCATAGCTCTGGAAATAAAGTAGGGACTTTATAATCTTTATATATGGAGATAAATTGTTTGAGTGCTGGAGTTTCTGTAGCACCAGGGCATATCGTTGTGACTCGAATTCCAATAGATGCCAAATCCTTTGCCATAGATAATGTCATACCATTTATGGCAGCTTTACTAGAACTGTAGGCTAGGTGTCCAGCAGTGCTTTCGAAAGCACTCGTACTTGAAATATTAATTATTAGTCCCCGTTGCTGATCCTCATCCGGCTCGTTTTTAGACATCGCCTGAGCAGCCAATCTAGACATGTTAAATGTACCTACTGTATTGATTTCAATAATCCTACGAAAACTTTCAAGGTCATGCACTTTATCGTTACTCAAGTCGTATGTAAATTGCAAAGTGCCAGTACCTGCGTTATTCACTAGAATATCAAGTTTCCCAAAATAATTAATGCATTCATTGATGGCTTGACGACCGTCATTTTCATCTGAAACATTTCCGACAGCGAAGTGAATATGCAGTTCACTGTATTTCTTTGATAACTCTGTGATCGCCTAGTTTAGGGCTTTGCGATTTAAATCAAACATCATTACACTATAGCCGCATGACAGAAGCAAATCTGAAATACTTAATCCAATACCAGAGGCTGCTCCTGTAATCAAAACGACTGAATTCATTTAGCCCGATTCTAAGTTAAGTCAATACTACAAGTGAAATAATTTTTGAATATATGCATTTTTCAATTAGTAAGCACATAACACATATTTTTGAAATTGCTATCTGCAATGCGGTTTATTTCGCCTATGCTTTTTGCATGGTTTTTAAAAAAGGTATGAATAATTTATAAATAATATATCATTCGATCTATTTTAGTATATTCATGTAATATTCTCGTGTTATGTTCCTACAACACTTTAAGTGATCATTTGATCTGGAGAGATACTAAAACTAAAGTGTCTTCGGAAATGTGCCTTCATTAAAATTTTATATTAAATTTAATATCTGAAAATGTGAGATAATAATTTATTATACTTACTCTGACCTGTAATGCTGAGTTGTAACGAATGGAATACGATTTATTTCGCATTTACTTTTTTGCATGCGTTTTATTATTAATTTGGGCAACATAGTGAGCATAAAAAGTAATAAAAATCACACATAATTCAAAATAAAGCGTCGTTTGAATATCATAACGGAAGTTAAGGAGAAAGTCTGTTTGCTAAAACGGTTTCATGGATCTAAAATTCTCTTATCATTGTGTAGTTATAGTTCGGATAAGTACGCAAACGAGGGTAATTAATCATACTTGTGACAAAAATCAAATTAATGTCTTCAGAACAAACTATGTTGTTATTGCATACATACTGGCAAGGGGATGCTGGCCCGATCCAGCTGTTATCGGAGTTGACGTGGCATTAAATCATTTTCGCGTGACTCTCTATTCTCTACTTGTTAAATTCTCACTACTGAGCTTTAAGACTCGTCAAAGAGGCTCTTTTTGGTTTGATACTAAGCTGGCTACAACGATGAAAGCTCATGACTCCACTTTCAAATGTTTTAAGGCTAGGGTTTGTGAATACGGTGTTTATAAGCGGGCTGGAAATTTATTTAATTCATTACAAATACAAGCGCTGTGTTTGAAAATGGTCTAGCTAACAGTTGTAAACACGATCCCAAACCTCACTTTCAATATTTTGATAGCCTTATGATAAGGACCTTGCTGAATTGCTCTCAGCGCATTTGGATGGAGAGCCTACAAATCGACCTTGAAAGAATTGCTCTATCATATGGATGGAGAGCCTACAAACGAGTACTCTGAACCCCTATACCATAGTTATATGATAAGATGTGTTTGTAATGCATATTTTGGTTTTGGTATAACTAATTTGATAATTCATTCCAAAGTTTTAGCTGAGCTACATCGCCTGAAAGAAATAAGCTTGAAAGGTACTGATTTGTTGCCTTCAATGTATCTTCGTAGATTATCAAGTTCAATATGTACTCCTCTTTGTGCCATATTTCGGCAATCTATTATTGATACAACTCTTCCAAAAGAGTAGAAACAATCAGTCATTCACCGTATCTTTAAAAAAGGAGATATGTCTCTTTAACACAGGCAATGATGATATACAGAACTCACCTACTAGTTGTGACAGTGTGGTTCTGCGTAAAGAGTGCGTAAACGAGCACATTAAGGAAGCTCATCTCATATCATCTTAATCATTGAATTTCTCTAGAGCGAGTTCTCCGGCGCAGCAAATGTCTACTTTCTCACAACTGCGTAAACATCATGATCCTTTGCGTTCTATTATTTTCGCCAATGTGTCGGAATCAAGTTCTGTCAATATCCAAATGAAGATTTGTCTAAGGTACGTAGTATTATCATGATAGTTTTGGCACAATCCCCAAAAGAGATAGTATCTAGTATTAAAATAGTTGCTTTATTCCGCATAGGGAGGAAAATTAACGATCGTCCTAGACTGCTAAAAGCCATTCTGACAGATCCAAAAGCCGTTAAGACCATCTTTAGGAACTCTTATCGTCTCCAAGGTTCGTCTGCAAGATTGTTAAAAGATCGCGACGTGAATGAACGTACGCATTTACGTGAAGCTAAACAATGTTTGAAGTCTTGTATTGAAGCTGGTGAGTCAAACTTGACAATTCGAAATTTTCAGGTTGTGCGCAGGAAGACTCAAATGCATTGGATGCCTCTACAGGTAGATCATTCAATCCTTCCTCCGCCGTTCAGAAACGATTGTTAATTTCAAATATTTCATATGTGGATAATAAATGTTTAAGAAATATTGTACATTACTCCTCCCCATTGTGGTCGGCTCTTGAGCGACGTAGCGAGGATTATCAGTCATACATTCCCGATATCGTTGGCTCAGCAGATTCTACCTTTAGCTTAGAATGCTTGTTATTATATACGAACGCCCGTAGTCTTCTTTCAAAAATTGACGAATTAAAACTCCGATTGAGAATTGGCATCCGCTATTAGTTGCTATTACTGAAGCGTGGCTTCATGATAGAATTACTGATGCTGAGATCTGGATTGAAAATTATACATCTTATCGAGTTGACAGATCTATCTGCAAGGGTGGTGGAGTGATTCTCTACGTGCATAATAGTTTAGTGTTTAAATTGCTATATGTACGAGCGTCCGATGGAATCGAGTTATTATGGGGTAGTGTGTCTCTTCCTACCATTGGTTCAGTGACTTTAGGCTTAATCTATCGCAATCCCACTTCAGATGTTTGTTGCTTGATCGATTACATTCTAGAGTTTGGTTCCAAACCAAATCTTTTTATAGTTGGTGATTTCAACTTAGCGACAGTAGATTGGAACACCTACACATCTTCTGTGTGTAGTCCGTTCACATCATAATTTCTTGATATGATTAACTCGCAAAACCTTACCCAACATGTTTCAAAATTTACCCGATTTTTCCAAGAAAATCAATCGCTACTTGATATTTGTCTAACATCGAATAAATACATTATACACAAAGTTACGCACTCCGATCCTTTGGGTAGGTCAGATCACTGTGTTCTCAATTTCTACTAAGATTTTACACGTCCTTCAGCTTGTAGATTACAACAGAATTCTTTAAAATATTTTAAAACTAACTTCGAACTTGTGCGTCAGAATCTATTTAGTATTTCATGGCTCAGTCCGTCTTATGTTGGGGTTGATAAGTCATGCTATCAGTTAGAAGCCACCCTTAAGGAATTACTCATACGATTTTCGCCCCGTAAAACCGTTGCAAATCGTATACCCCATTAACCTTGGTTTGACAAAGAGTTAAAGAATGCTTTAAAATTAAAAAAAAATAAAATTCCAGTTGTTTCTAATAGTATTGATTATTGTAGGTTTAGAGAGGTCCGAAATCGGTTCACATTTCTCAAACGCTTCAAACAATGTCAATTTGAAGAGAAAATCGCTCAAATGTCAATTCATAATCCTAAATCCGTATTCAATTATGCTAATTTCAACAACAAAAATAAACACATTGGTTCACTTGTTGATACTGATGGTTGCACATTGATTAAATATGATGACATAGCGAATGCTTTCGCTCAACATTTTTGCATAGGAGTTCGTAAATCCTCCTCCGTCACCTATGCCTCGTACTGTCCATCGAATATAAACATTCGTCAGATGTTTTCTTTTAATGATGTAGTGCTAGAGTTCAAGCGACTTAAATCGTCAGGTTCTATTTGTCCTGATCATTTACCACAGGTATTTCTCAAGAATATCGCTTATGTTATCGGCATACCTCTATATTGGATTTGGGTCGCCTCCTTGTACTTTGGTTGTGTCCCGAGGAATTGGAAACTTTCGTTGATAAGGCCCGTTTTAACGAAAGGTGATCCATCTTCAGTTGAAAATTATCGCCCGATAAGTCTAACGTGTGTATTCTGTCGAATATTGGAAAGGATAATATACCGCATTCTAAGCGATTATCTAGAATCCAACAAATTATTGTGTAACAATCAACATGGATTTCGAAGGGATCGCTCAGCAATCACTAATCTCTTGATTGCCCAGAAAAGCTGGGGCTCGTTAGTTGATAAAGGCTTTGATGTTGATATAGTATTTTTTGATTTTCAAAAGCGTTTGATATGGTTCCACATGACATCTTGATTCAGAAAATGCGTGCTCTAAACATTGATCCACTTATTATTCGCTGGATAAAAGAATTTTTATCTAACAGATTCTATCAGGTTGTTGTAAATGGTCCTCTTTCTGATCCTTATCCGGTCAATGCTGGAGTTCCGCAGGGTTCGGTCCTCGGCCCATTGTTATTGTATTTTCATTAATGACTTCCTTCCATTTTGAACTCACACTCTCTCTTATATACAGACGACCTAAAAATTTGGCAGGCTATCCGGTCAGATTCGGACACGGTGCTAGTTCAATCGGATATCGACAGCATTTCCAACTGGGCTTATATGAATGGTCCGTCACTGAATATATCAAAGTGTGCTTGTATGTTTACAATCACGCAGTCATAGTGTGTATCCAACTTATCATCTTGAGGACAAGAACATTAAAATAGTAACTCGTCTTAGCGAACTTGGAATAGTAGTTGCGAATGATTTTTCGACTAGTTGGAATACTGAGTTGGCTTGCTCAAAAACAAATCGAATGGTTGCGATGATTCGTAGAACTTTTAGTGTGTTGATTCCAGTTTCATTTAGAGCACTCACCAACGCATTTGTGATCAGTCATCTTACCTATGCATCACAATGTTCGTTCTCAAGAACAGTATACGAGAAAAGTAGAATTGAAAATTTGCTGCGCCGGGCAACAAAGCTCGTAAATTCAGTTAAAGCCTTACCTTATAATGAAAGGCTAAAAAAACTTGGTATGGTTTCTATAAGCGACCTTCGGTTTCGGCGAGATATGTGTTCAACATGGGAAGCTTTACATAAGGAAAATCACGTCTTAAGATAATTGATAACTGTTCGGAAAAGTCGAACTTTGCGTGGACACAATTTTACTTTAGTCCATCGCCGAGTTATACGCTCTAAAACTGTACAATTTGGACACCGAATCGTAGGTAAGTGGAACCGATTAAGTGAAGAAATTGTCAACTCAAGATCGGTTTCAGCATTCAAACATGAACTTTTTTGACTTTTGTTTGTGATTCTTTCTTTTTTCTTTCTTTTTATTTTCAAAGTTTTTTTATTTTCAAATGTGCAACTACGAGCAAAGCTCATAGTTGCACATTTTGCATAGTATACCTATGCAAAATGTGAGAACCTGAAAAAGGCGAAATTTTACCAAATATTTATCGTACATTTTGAGAATACTTTGTATATATAAGCGTACATCGTTAATGTACGTTAAATAATAATATCAATAATAAATCAGATCAGCTGAATGAGTCTACTTATCGGCTTCCGTTCTTATATGTCTCTTCTTTCATCGATACTCTTCACTAAAATTGATTAGTCTCAGCCTTTTCGTCAATTCTCCAATATACATCATTCTACCCCTATAAAGCATAATCAACTTCGCCGTTCGAGTGCTCTTTCGTCTCCATCGCTTCGAACACACATCTACATATCTTGCCCAAATCTCCTGGCCCATCATTCACATCCGCATTCTTCTCGTAACTTTTTGTCTCATCGCTGTCGGCTCCCCATCATTCATCAACCTTCCTTTCTTAGCTGACACTCGCCCCATCTCGCTATCGCTGTGTTCCCGTCATACCCTCTTACTCCACGTTCCCAATTACTCCAACAACTATGGTCTCCGATCCTTCCTCGTCGCCGCCCACTCGCCTGGAATCAGCTTCATCTCGACGTTTACCGCTCTCCCTCTTTTATCACATTCAAGCACCTCCTCCGTTCACACCTCATCGACACATGATTTAGATTTTTTACTTCGTGGAATGTAAGCGTGCTCCGGCTCGCATTTGCCTCGTAAAAATAATTTTTTAATATAACATTTGAAAATGTTTTTATTTCAAAAAATAATTTTTATCATAATTTTTTTGTTAACTTTTACTTAATATACTTTTTATATGTTATGAACAATTGTCTATTGATGAGGTATTTAACGTTTCAGGTCGTAATATGCACTACACATTTTTATTTTTATTTCTAAAAGAAATAAAAATTAAATATCTCGTAACACTATATATAATTATCTATTATTTATATTCGATATACTTTTTATGTTACGACCTGAAACTTTTACTCTTTATATGTTATGAACAATTGTCTATTAATGAGGTATTTAACGTTTCAGGTCATAATATGCACTACACATTTTTATTTTTAATTTTTAATTTTTATTTTCAAAGTTAATAATTAAATATCTCGAAATATGATTATCCTCGGTTAAATGCCGAATTAGCACGTATGTATATTAATAATACCTTCCGTTATGCAAAATATGATAACCGGAAAAGCCGGTATTTAACTAAACATTACCCGAAAATCTGAAGTGTGCTCGATATTTCACACATCACATAAATAATGATTTATTTATTTATTCAATTACATGACTGTAGCCGTAGGGCTGTCTTGTCTGATCACATGAAAAAAAAATGGAAAAGAAAAAAATTCAACATTCCTCCCAAGGATAACGATCCGGTATAGACTGTGAGTTTGTCTCGCACAGCCATTGCTCCATCCTCCGCATGAACTGCTGTCTACTCTGAATAGCGACCATATCCTCCGGAAGTAAGTTCCACATCCTCACCGCCCTGTGCGATAGGAGACTGATTCTAGACAGCCTCCCGATGGTGCAGCGTTTTCACAGTCAAAGAGTGGCCCCGATTCGTATCACGTTTGTTCCGCTGGATACAATTTGCCGGCCACCCATCACGTTCGAGTAACATATCTCTGAAGCATAAGATGTCGATACACACTATCGCAGACCGAACCTACGGTATGCCTATCTCTCGCAAGCGATCCCTATAAGAATAACTACTCGGAAGACGACAACACCTCGTCAACCTGCGAAGAACATTTTCTAAATCATTCAGCTCGCCTCGCGTACACGGAAATGTTGCTGGTGTACAGTATAAAAGAATTGGCCTAATTATTGAGTTGTACATTACTTTAAGACAAAACACAGAATAAATAAATAAAATAAATTATTCAGTCTGGCAATGTGTATCTTGCTTGATTCTTTTGTTTATCTAAAAGAATCAAACAACATGTCTATAATCTACAAAAAGGATCTGTTTCCAGTGCCATTGCTCAACATTATACATCACTTAATCATACATTTGATTTCATATTACTTTGATTAACATTATACCATTATGCGATTGCTCAACATTATTATACATCACTTAATCATACATTTGATTTCATATTACTCTTCACTTTGTCAAGATTTCCCACTCCTGTAAAAGTGCACTTTGAAGACAACGACAATTTTGAAAATAGCCAAAGTTATAAAGCTCATCAATTAGATCAGCTAACTGAGACTGTTTTATAATTTATATAAATTAAAAATAATGGTAAATGGTATATATAATAAATAATTACATGATTTTATATAATTTATATTTATATAATGTTAAAATTTGAGATAAAAATTAATTTTTATGAATTGACTAAGAAACTTATGGAACTGCTATATTATCAGCTTTCGGCCCCCATTCCTCGATCCAACAAAGCGGGGACGATACCTGCTAATGACGTATTTTCTTTGATAATATTCGATTATATAGTATATCTTATTCAAATACTAAGAATATTGTTCATCCATAAATTTTTTTCACATTTTATACTCTATATAAATCAAAAATAAATATAAATAAAATAATAAAAAATATAAAAAAATTTATATATAAGAATGCAAAGAATCAGATTACATAATCTTCGTACCCACCTCATCGACACATGATTAAGATTTTTGTTTTTTTATTGTTGTGGTCATGTAAACGTGCGCCGGCACGCATTTGCCATGTAAAAATAAATCGTTTTTTTATAAATAAAAATAAAGATAAATACTAATAAATAATTAAAATAATTGTTATTTTGATTACACCAAATACAGTCACAAGGGCGTCCATTAAAACATTTTATAGAAAAGACAAAAAATAAAGGATGTATGGACCTTTATCTGAGCGAATATGCTTAGAGGCGAAATTCGCGCCTTAATAGTTTACATTGTTTGGGAAATATTTTGGAGGACAGTAAAGAGTTATTTTAAGTTAAAACATTTCATAAATATGATTTATTTTTGTCATTGCTATGGTGAAAACCTAAATTGAACAAGTAATCCCTAATTTAACATTATATTTCTCTTCATCTGGGAGTACAATTGAGCTAAAATTTGGATTTTAGGTATATTTGACTTCGATGATTCGAATAATATGAAAAAATTGTTGTGTCCATAATTGAGAAATTTGATAAAAATGTTTTTATCTCAAAAAATAATTGTTATTAACTTTTACTTTATATACTTTTTGTATGTTATGAACAATTGTCTATTGATGAGGTATTTAACGTTTAAGGTCGTAATATGCACTACACATTTTTATTTTTAATTGTTTCTAAATAAATTAAATATTAAATATCTCGAAATATGATTATCTTCGGTCAAAAGCCGAATAAGCACGTACGTATATTACTAATACCTTCCATTATGCAAAATATGATAACCGGGAAAGGTTGTATTTAACTAAACATTACACAAATGTACAAATAATGTGATTTACATTTAAAGTATTGACTGATATTCAGTAATAACAAAACACGAGTCTAAACATGAATGCTATTATATGATTCAATTTTTCCATTCTAAACATTCATATGTATGTATGATGCCCTAAAAGTTTGGATCATTTGCTTGCCGTTCCCTGATATAAAAGATAGTTGGCATTAAATACAATTTTATACAATTAATTTTTATACGATAAAATTTATTATTAAAATTTAAAATAAAAATCAATTTTTATGAATTGACTGATAAATAACATTCGATGTATCAAAATAAGGATTAGGTCATCAGGAGGAACCTCTATACTATCAGGTTCGGCCCCTATTTGAAAAATAAATTGAAAAGCTATTTTAACCTATGCTGCTAAGTTCTGTTTAGTTTAATTATATTTTCAATAAAAATCAAGTGAATTAAATGAACTACTAGCTTATTTCAAATACTATTGTAAATAGAACAATATGTAAATAAAAATAAATCAGATCAGATAACTGAGTCTACGTATTTAAATAATATAATATAAATAAAAAATAATTAAAATAATATATAAATAAATAAAGCAAATAATAAATAATTATATAATTATAATTATAAATAATTATATAATTATACATTTATTAACTAATAAATAACATTCGATGTATCAAAATAAGGATTATAAGTCATCATGAGGAACCTCTATACTATCAGGTTTCGGCCCCTACTTGAAAAATAAATTAAAAAGCTATTATCACCTATGCTGCTAAGTTCTGTTTAGTTTAATTATATTTTCAATAAAAATCAAGTGAATTAAATGAACTACTAGCTCATTTCAAATTCTATTGTAAATAGAACATTATTATTTTCAAATAATATGAAAATAATTGTTGTGTCCATAATTGAGAAATTTGATAAAAATGGTTTTATTTAAAAAACTTTTACTTGATATACTTTTTGTATGTTATGAACAATTGTCTATTGATGAGAAATTTAACGTTTCAGGCTTTAATATGAGAAATTTGATAAAACATTTTTATTTTTATATTTAAAAATAAAAAGTAATCGTGCGCCAGCACGAATTTGCCACGTAAAAATAAATCTATTTTTATAAAAAGATAAGTTTCTATTGCTAACGATATTCCAAATATTACATAGGTCTTCTCAAGCTAAGACATTTCAGCGTTTAACTTCAAGATAAATATACTTAATTTACATAATCACTATTTCAATCAACAATTTAAAAATAACTGCCGTATTAGCCGAAATATCGTTCCTTTAAAACAATCGATTGCATAATTGAACGGTAATTTTAAACAATAAGGCGCCTTACAGGTCAGAGTATAAAATAAAGAGGATTAGCAATCAATAGATGATATTCGAATGACATATTTGACTTCTTACTTAGAAATTATATCTATTTATTTTTATTTAGAAGCAGCCTTAATTCCGCGAACCCGCATTCATCGATCTTGCATTGCAAACAACAAAAATCGAATAAACTCAGAATTTAAATATATGAGCTTATAACTTATCTTTTGATATTTAAGAAAAAGAGTAATGCTTAGTCTCACAATGTATATTCGCCTTCACATTGTTAAAGTTGACTTCAAACTATCTTCTGTGAAGTAGAAAATTGACCATCCGATTAATATTAATATAAATATTTTTATATTTAATAAAAATACTTTTATCAAATACAAATGTATTATTTGATCAGAAAATTTATCGAGATCCTAAAAATATTCAACGATCTTGACGTATTAACTCCATTAAAATATTCCCTAAGTTAACACAACCCTTTTATAAAGAAATATGTAAAAACGAAGGGTTAAATTTTCAATATATTTCATGGCAAAACAAATGATGCACAAGTTTGGATAAATTAAGTTTAATATATTCTTTGAACGGGCCCCATTGTACTTTTAATGTATATTGTTTTCACGTTTTGCCATCCTTTCTTCAAAAGAGACGACAAGAAGTTAACTCCAAGATTAATGTTGGCAGCAATTTCATCTTCTTTAAGACCGACATTGGCGATTGCCAAATTTAGACATAACTCCCTCTTCATTTGAAATTTGATAGTCGCCTTGACATCTTCGATTTTCTGGGCAAGATTATCAGTATGAGTGATAGGCGTCGGGAATTTTCCTGCTTTGTTAAATCCGGGACCAGCAACCCTCGGTATCTGTTTTATAATCGAATCTGAAGCTAAGAATGCACGGTATTTTTTGACTAGATTCTTTATCTTTTTCTTATCTTTATTAAACTTCTTAAGATCGTCAATTGTCATTGAATCGACGCCTAAGGATTTTGCTTGGTCACAGTGGATTTCATCACCAAGTACACATATATCGAATTTAACACGCGGTGCATAAGGTACGCGTACGGATCCAGCAAAACGCTTATCTCGTTTAGGGTCTAGATTTTTTAGCACAATTACAAGCTCGATTGTTTCTAAAAAATTTCTTTTCTTTTCAACCGCATGTGTCAGCACCTGCTTAATTCCGTCGTACACGTTATCCTTATTTAACTTGGATTTGCTCATCTGTAAAATAATTATTATACAAAACTTAAAAAATTTTGATCATTAATATTTGTAGCTCACATCACTAAAAAAAGTAAATGACTTTAATAATATTTACAAAATAGAAAAAGTATATTTTGCTTTTCTTTGTCATCTGTTTAGTGTTCACATTTGAAAAATATCGACATTAAATCCTTATCATTGACCTCTTATCGACCTCATTAACCTTATTATTGACCTTTTATCGACCTTATTATTGACCCTTTATCGACCTTATTATTGACCCTTTATCGACCTTATTGACCTCTAATCCTTATTCTCGAATACATAGTCTGTTATTTATTAGTCAATTCATAAAAATGACGTTTATTTTAAATTTCAATTTATAAATTTTGACTTGATATAAATATAAATTATATAAAATCTTATATAAAATTATTAATTATTAATTATATTTTTATTTATCGTTATTTTTAATTAATAAATAATATTATAAAATACGTAGACTCAGTTAGCTGATCTGATTGATTCGCAATGTGAAATAATAATCACTTGTTAACCTACAAATCATCACTGGAAGGCATAAGTCATCTACTCTGGTTTGTTTTAAAAAAGAATGAATTAAAATATTTGAGAATAAATATTTTTTAAAAACGATTAATATATTGAAAAAAAGAAAAAAAAATTGTAAAAATTTTGACCTTATGGTCAAACAATAAAATTTTGACCTTATGTGCTACAATATGTTTACCTACAATATGTTTTGTAATCACAAATAAGCCAGACGCGAAAGAATGACGAATGCCGTTTATTCTAATACAAATATGTTTTGTATTAGAACAAGGTAAACTAGATAATCAAATTTCATCAGGGGAAATACGTCATTAGCACGTGTTTGGCCTCGCTGTAATTTTGGGTCTAGAAATAATGTGCCGAAACCTGATTATATAGCAATTCCTCCTGATGACCTATTATCCTTATTATGATAAATAGTCTGTTATTTATTAGTCAATTAAATTTTTAATTTTAACTTTTAAAATTATTTGTCAAATTATTAAATTTTGATTTATTTATTTTTTACGTAGAGTCAGTTAGCTGAATTAATTTATAATAAAAAAAAATTTAATACTGTTTTAGTGTTAAATATTAAAACATGAAATTTAGTATTTCGATAATTATCAATTGCAATTATATCGCAATAAAAGAAGAAACAAAATAAGTATTTATTGAAAACAAAACGAGTATTGTGCGCACGAATCGAATCAGTACGTTGTATAAAAAAGGATTTATTTTAACGTGGCAAATGCGTGCCAGCGCACGCTTACATGACCACAACAAAACAAGACTGTGAATCAGGTGTCGAGAAGGTGTGAACGGAGGAGGTGTTTGAATGTGATAAAGGAGTGGGCGCGGCGGACGTCGAGAGGGAGTTGATTCCAGGCGAGTGAGGCGGCGACGAGGAAGGATCGGATACCGTAGTTGTTGGAGTAATTGGGGGAACGTGGAGTAAGAGGGTATGACGGGAACGAAACGATAGCGAGGTGGGGCGAGTATCGTCTAAGAAAGGAAGGTTGATGAACGATGGGAAGCCGACAGCGATGAGACGAAAAGTTACGAGTTCATGCAAAGTAACGAGTTCATGCACAAGTATCGAGTTTATACACAAGTTCATGTTCTAACACTCGAGTGATAATATCTGCTAATGACGTTAAGGAAGTATCCGATAAGATTATGGATTATTATTTATTTTATTATAATGAATCATATAAAAAGCCTAAAATAATGTTTTAATATTGATTTATTTCTTTCACTTTAACGAAACATGAATAAGGACTTAGATAAATTTAGTATATTCCTGAATTTATGTCCTTATTTAGTATATTCATGCTTGGTATAAACTTTAGTCTAAATTTAATATTTTATAAATTTAATATATTCATACTCTAAATCCTTATTCAGACTATATCGTCCTCATTCAGTCCATTATAAGTCCAAATTCAGTCCATATTCAGACTCTAAGCCATCAGACTCTAATACTCTAAGTCATAAATTTATAAATAAATTTCAAATATTCACACTAGAAGTCTTTATTCATGTTTCTTAAAAGTAAAAGATTGATTTGCAGACTCAACAAGAAAATGTGATAATTTTAAAATCCTCGTATTCCATTTCTGAAACGTCAAATGTCTACAGCGGCGTAGATTATAGCGGACGTATATGCTTTACATACTATAAATCCGTACAATGGCGAATACTAGTTTCGATTAGCTCGAAAATAGTATTTACCTGTTAAATGTGTTTACCTGTCAAATGTGTGAACCTTGCGAAATGCAAAAAGGAAATATGTTTGCATAAGATAAAAAATAAGCTCGAGAATGTGAACTTAAGATCTACTTGCCACAAATGCATGTTCACCACATAAGAATATGGAAGAATTTCATCTGTAATATGCGTAACGAATTAGACCACATAAATGCGGCTACATATTTTGTAGTGTGAATATTGTACTATGTTATATTGAATAAATTTAAAAATAGGTATATTCCTGAAAATAGGTATTATAGCAAAATCATTAGTTTGTCAAATGAAATAATGATTAATAAACTTGTGACTTAGCCGTTAGAAGTTATCTTGAAAGTATTAATCTAGTGTGAATTTAGATTATAAAATATACACATCTTGTTTTGTTCGTAATTTTAATTAAATTAAATAGAGCAGAGAAGATTAATTATATACCCTAAAGTACAAATTATTATTTATAATCTCAGTACGCTTAATTAAAATTTGAAATATTATAATATTAATAGAATAAATTAAAATTTAAGTCGAGGCATTTCAGTTTTAAATTATTTAATATAAATTTTAAAACTTGATATGTAAATAATCAAATAATTTAAAATTACGGGGATTTAAATCAACCATTTTGTTCGCATTTATGAGGTCTATTTTACTTCAAATATAACAATAAAAATGCGAGCATTGTGCAGTCAGAAATACTCAGCATTGAGTTCGGAATCTGAAGATATGGCACGAGTTTTGAATCTTGAAGGTTGAGATAATATTAAAGAATATTAAGAATATATTGTGTAAATTAGACAAATTCACAATGTAATGCTAGATTCTGCGAAATTCTTATCTGACAATCAGCACGGATTTCGAAGAAAGCACTTTACAGTTACTAAATTGATACTGAGTCGTGACTTTATATAAGTGTTCAGAAGTATGTTGCCATTGAACCATCTTAATATTAAATGGATAGGGGAGTTCTTGCGTCATAGAATGTTCATTGTTCGTGTGAGTGATGTTATGTCAACTTGGTAAAGTATTTTGCGTGATGTACGACAAGGATTTGTTCTAGGTCCAACTTTCTTTAATATTTATATTCATGAGTTACTGTATTGGTGCTAGAACAAGTAGAATACCCTATATTATTGATAACAAAGATGTTGTGTTTGTAAAAATGTCCAAAAATTTAGGTGTAATAGTTTCTAGTGATTTTAGCACTAAATATAACACTGATAATACATGTTCGAAGGCTCTTCGCATGGTTGGTTTAATTCGGCTGGCATTCAAACATCTAGCAGTGAACGACTTTATTTTGTTATCTAACATATCGAAGAGGTATTATCTTATATACGTCATCTGCTGCATTTCCTGTTCATAGAAGAGACAGCGCTTAGAGAAGTGTATTACATAAGGCAACAAAACTTGTCCCTATTGTTCGTAGCTTACCTGATGAAGAGCGTCTTCTCAGTCTTCATACTCCTTCCGTTCACCACTTTCTCAATCTTGCAGATATCAGTATGCTGCGGAAATCTTTAAAAGAACCCCACAAGTATTCGATGGTTTATTCCAATTTCGAAATAGTCACTCATTACGTGAACATATTTTGACTTTGAAGACGAAATATAGAAAACAATTCTTACTGATTAACTTGAGTTCGCGTGTTGCTGGAATTTGGAATGGATTTGATACAAATATTGTAAATGCTGAGCATTTTGTTCAGATGACTATTTACAATTTACAATGAAGACTGGATACATTAACAAAGTAAAGGACTTTTAAATCATTTTATAAGTAGAGTGCTTATTAATTAATTTTGATTTTATTTGATTTTGTTTTTCCTTGTCTGTGATGTAACAAGCTTTGCTCATCTAATTTTCTATGTTTTTAAAGAAGTGAACTTCCCGAGGAACTTCTTAAGTATATTTAAGGAACTTAAGAAAACAGTGGGATTCACCACGGATACAAAAATTTTCTGAAGTAATACGATCGTTAGCAAGCAATACAATACTTTATCATGTGCTTATAAGCAAGTACTTCACTGTCAATTTCCTTAAATGTTAGATAACGGGTTTAATAAACACATGAAACAGCAACGATAAGGTCTTTGAATCTTTAAATTTTGTATAAAAATACTGAAAATTTCTCTTGATAAAAGATAAACAAGCTAATCCATTACACAAAAGATGAAAAACTAATCGTTTTCCTTGTAAAGTGGTTTTCATGATAGATCTCATTCCCGTAAGATGTGTCAAAAACGTTAAGCAAGCAGCATGGCTCATCACAAAAACTGGCCCTATTCACAGTGTAAAATCAACACATGACTTCAAGCCCATTACTGATAACAAAGCCACTAACATTATCTCTCAGTGACCAAAGTTGTACCGCGAGCAAACTCATTTCGGCCGCATGCATTCAAGATCCTACTATTTTAATCACTGGCCTACTTTAATGACCGTCAGTGATGGTGGACAAAAAATAAAGTGCTAAATTGATACGTTGCGACTTGACTCTATTATCAGATCAGATACTGATTCTACCAGTTATCAGTTTAGCCTTACATTTCACTTGCTATCACAGCCTACTAACTATCAGTTTAGGCTTTCGTTTATCACAACTATACAAATTCTATTTAAAAAATCGAATGACACATGAGCTAGAAAAAATAATACGTGTTTTTTAGTTGAGTACAATCGCCTTAGTAAAGGTGTCCAGGCAATTTTTATCGTATGAATAAATATTATCCCGCACTTGTCGATAAAAAATTCTGTATGTGAACAAAGAGTATTATCGAATGATGATGAACAACGGAAAAACTATGATTTCTAACCGTTACATAACCACTTTGTTAGTTAAGAGATCGAACAAAACCCGGCACACTCTAATGATTAATCTTGTGTGAAGCCAAACGATCAGAATAACACAGCCAAAGAAATTTCGAACAAAGTCGGAGAAAATACAATTTGTGGTGAAGCGAACGATTGAATTTCGGAAAACTCTTTGCAATAAACAAATGACGTTATTGCCGAAAAGATGACGTCAAATAGACCGGATCACAGGCAAACCGAAATACTTAATACGCTGATTTATCGATTAAATCAGCGGCAAAAGTTTGCTTCTATAATTCACGCCCCCTTGAATTTTGTCTCCGTTGAAAATCCATCATCCTATCCCTAAAACGAATAATCAACACCGCCGTTCGAGTGCTCTTTCGTCTACGTCGCTTCGACCACACAATCACATATTTTGCCCAACTCTACTGGCCAACTATCCACATCCGCCTTCTTCTCGTAACTTTTCGTCTCACCGCTGTCGGATTTCCATCGTTCATCAACCTTCCTTACTTAGACGACACTCGCCCACCTCGCTATCGCTGCGTTCCCGTAATTTCCTCTTACTCCACGTTCCCAATTACTCCAACAATTACCGTCTCCGATCCTTCCTCGTCGCCGCCTCACTCGCCTGGAATCAACTCCCTCTCGACATCCGCCGCGCTCCCTCATTTATCACATTCAAACACCTCCTCCGTTCACACCTTCTCGACACATGATTTACATTTTTGTCCAATGATACGTTCGATGTGCTATTCAATTGTTCATGCGGGTGCATGAGCATATACGAGGATGTCATCAGCGTATTGCATGACTTTAAAGTGGTAAGGTTTGGTAAACATAGAGATCGCCATCATGGAAGAGAGAATCAAGGCACTAGGACTAAACCTTGTGGAATCCTGCAAAAAATAGGGATTAGAGGGGAGGATGATGAATTAGAACAGACTCGAAAAGAACGGTCTGATAGATATGAGGCAAACCATGCTACGCAGGAAGAAGAAAAGCCGTAATCATAACGAAGGCGAGAAAGGAGGACGGAGTGGTCGGCGATGTCGAATGCGGAGGAGTTCGAGGACATAAGAACACTATATAGAGCCTTGTCACGAGAAATAAGTAGGTCGTTGTAAACTTTCATGCAGGCGATTTCCTTGGAGTGATTAGAACGGAAAGCGGATTGGAAAGGAGGGTACAAATTGGATGAAGAGAGATAAACGTTGATCTGTATTAAGATAAGGCGCTCTAAGAGCGTGGAAATAGTAGGGAGGAGTGAAATGGGGCGATAACTAGAAGGAAGTGAGGGGTCGAGCGATTGTTTCTTAATAAGGGGACGAACGATGGCTAATTTTCAGTGTGAAGGAAATATACGACTGCGGATGGAAGAGTTAAAAAAGGTGGTTAGGAAAGGAGACATCGAGGCGCATATGGGTTCCAGGAGCATGATGCGTGGCTGGGAAGAGTGAGATGGGATGGAGATTGAGGTGAAAGAGAGCAACGCGGATATTTTGGTCTGAAGAAATGACGAATAATCATGGGGATTGATGTTGCATGACAAAGAGGAGCGAGAAAGGATTAAGTTAAAAGTATGTCAGAGAGACTTAGAGTTTAATGAAGTGTTGATTTTATGCTGTCAAAAGGAGTAGCATTTGGTACGGAGTAGGTTGATATGAGACAGGCAAAGATGACGATAGGAATCACGGAGACGGAGAGAGTAAGCGGATATCACGTCTATGAGAGCGATGATAGACTAATTTCAAGCGCCGACGGAGTGACATCCAATGACTACTCTCAAAGCGTCGATGGAGTCGACGCTTTGAGAGTAGTCATTGGATGTCAAACCATGTGCACGGTACAAGCGACCGTATTCCCACCTTCTCGACATATGACTTAAATTTTTGTTTTTGCTGTTGTGGTCACGAGAGCCTGCGCCGGCACGCATTTGCCATGTAAAATAAATACTTTTTTACAAACTAATCTCAACTACCCCCACACATATATTTGTCGGAGCACTCGACATCATCGCTGTCACCTAAGGATGGACATTTGATATTAAAGGTAACATTATTAAGATACATATAGGCCATATAAAGTCATTTCTAGAAACAGTCAGTTTACATCGGATTTATAATCAATATAAATCCAAAGTAGATGCTTATTATATGATACAAGAAACATATTATTAGACAAATAAAAGGTGTTCCAATGGGTGGTAATAGTAGCCCAATTATAGCTGACTTATTTTTAAGCTTTATAGAATATGAATTCGTTCATAACTGTTGAAAAAATACCATCCAATCGTGGTTTCCTTCCACGACTGTCGAAATGAAGCCTAGAGAAAATTCTATGGCGTGGAAGCAAACTCATTCGAGAAGGTGAAAGGATAAGTTATAATGATCGATTAACTTCGATTTGTATGATGCCAGTGCAAACCAAGCTAAGCATTCTGAATCGGTAAATGATGATGCATATAGTTAAGTGGATGGATATCAAAGAGACTCGTTGAAATGAATGT
This sequence comes from Pomphorhynchus laevis, assembly GCA_012934845.2. Classification (NCBI taxonomy): domain Eukaryota; kingdom Metazoa; phylum Acanthocephala; class Palaeacanthocephala; order Echinorhynchida; family Pomphorhynchidae; genus Pomphorhynchus; species Pomphorhynchus laevis. Next base: position 56,046 of record WNNJ02003009.1, read on the forward strand.
CTGACAATGTCATAGGGCCATTCACTCATGCTGCTCACAAGGCAAATTGGATGGTCCACAATGGTATCGCGATTATCATAGAGAGAGAATTAAAGTTGTGAAACTCTTTACCACAGAACATAGTGGCTGCATCATCATTAAGATTATTTAAGAATTTAGTCAAAGTTGAGTAACACATACGAATGAATAAAACATTATAAAACCTTAGCCTAGGTGGTGTAGGTTCAGATGGCTCAAGGTGTTTGAAAACATTAGCACACCGATTATCCGTCAAGCGCAACGCTAGTTATGCAGATTGCATAGGATGGTTAATGCAAAAAATTGGATTTGCTCTTGCTAGATCAGTGTCGATGTGTATAAGATCAGCAAGATCGGCTTTGCATCGTCCAGTTCACAGTTATGCTATTCACATGTTTGCTGAAACTAGTGAAGCTAGTGGGTAGCTGAAAAAACAATAAAGGTTATTCGACAGTAAAATTAGGGCCCATTTGATGGTAATCTCAAAAATGTACATGTGTTGTTAAAATAAAGTGTTTTAATTAAAAAAATATTATTATTATGTAGACAGCATAAATTTTTCATTTAAATGTTGAAATAATTAGTGTTTTATCAAGGACCTATTTGCGGGTAACCTTTCGAGTTGTATAATTATTTAAAATTAAAAAAAATATATAAAAAATTATGTAGACATAATTATTATGTATATGACAAATAAATAAATATTTTCAATAAGTTTAAGGGCCCATTCGAGGGTAACCTATGAACTCTAAATTTATTTATAATCTTGTCTTTTAAAGAATATGTAGAGCAACTCTGAGCATAGCTCAGAGTTGCTGACAAATTGATAGTCAAAATAAAAGAAAGCGATAATTGATTTTTTGATTTTGTTTGTGTAAAAACATTTGTTTTTACGTGGCAAATGCGTGCCAGCGCACGTTTTCATGACCACAAACAATAACAACAATCTAAATCATGTGTCGAGAAAATGGGTACGGAGGCGGTATTTGAAAGTAATAAAGGAAGGAGCGTGGCGAACGTCAAGAGGGAGTTGATTCCAGGCGAGTCGGGAGGCGCCGAGGAAAGATCGGAGACCGTAGTTGTTAGAGTAATTAGGAATGTGGAGTAAGAGGGAATTACGAGAACGCAGTGATAGAGAGAGGTGAAACGATTGTCGTTTAAGAAAGGGAGGTTGATGAACGATGGGGAGCCGACAGCGATGAGACCAAAAGTTACAAGAAGGCAAAGTTGTATGCGGATGTGGATGGTGGGCCAGGATAGTTGGGCAAGATATGTGGATGTGTGGTCAAAGCGACCAAGAAAATTGTGGATGTGTTGTGTTGCATAATGAGCGGGTAGAACGACCTTTTAGATCAAAGCCCTGTATACATAATAATATCAAAGCTATATAAATATATAAAATAAATGTTTCGATATATTGATGATATGAATAAAACTCTCATTTGATTCAATAAAAGAACAAATTTATGCAGATAGCCTTGTCTTAATTATTGATAATAAAGAAAGTATATATCTAGATCCTAACATTACATTAACATCAATTAAAATTTCTATTAATTTCTATTTGTAGTAAATTTGAATTTAATAATTGTGATATTAATATTAAATTTATATTGATGTATCGAATTATTCCGCTCATCGGGCGGATATAGTCAGTGGGTGATCTAAACATACCGACTGTCGATTGGAGTAGTTATTTGTGATCTGCGAATGATCATTCCTCTTCGGTTATTCTTGATACAGTTTATTTTTTTGGACCTTACTCAGCACGTTACAGAGTTCACACGTTTTTCTGGAGATCATCGTTCTTTACTCGATATTTGCCTTACATCAAAAAATACATGATCAATAATGTTACGCATTTGGATCCTCTAGGCAACTCAGACCATTGCGTACTCTGTTTCGAGTCAAATTTCGTGAATATGTTGTTGCACTCTAAGCCTTGTTTCAATATGTTGCAATGTTTATACAATTATTCCTGTCAGTTCCAGATTATTCCTGTCAGTTCCGCTCGCTACGCTCGCGGATTGAGCTCAATCTATCGATAAAAGGTCATGCCTAAAAAAGCGCGATCTCAGATCCCTGTTCCTGATCAACAATCTTCCACATCTAAATGCAATGATGGTTATACCAGCTTTGAAGTTGGATGCGATTCCAAAGATTGCGATGTATGGACACTTGTTCGTGTTAAAATATCCGACCACTCAGTGTATAAACTTAAACATTTCACTTGCGGTTTTTGTACATCAGTACGACTACTACAGTTATCCTGCTCATCTACTCCTGTATCACACACTACCACTCAGACCAATGCTGTTTTAGATGTTTCCCTCGCATCAAGACCTGACTTCGCATCATATAATCCCATTATTGAACCTACTCCCTCACACACTCCTCGTTCAACTACGTACCAAACTTCCATTAATCTTTCTCATTCTAACAATGCTAACGGCAAAGCTTTTCATCTCGTACCTCCTCTTTCTTATTTCTCCCCCAATCTAAATAAATCTCAAACTTCTTTATTCTACTCACGAACTCCTTACTCGACACCCCTGTATCACCTCTCAATAATTTACACCCTTCCATCAAAATCATTTCCAGTAACATTTCCGATCAACTAATTCAACACTCCATTCCTGTCACTCATGCCCCAACCTATTTTAATTCTCCTTACTCTACCTCCCACGTAACACTTCCCAATAAGTTACATCCTTCATTTAAAATCATATCCAGTCACATCTCTGATCAACCGATTCAACACCCCGCTCCTGTCACACTTGCTCCAACCAATATTAATTCTTTATCAAGCACCCCTGTCATTTCCACTTCTATCTGCTCATCTACCTCGACTCCAACCAGCTCTGTCCGTCCACCATTTCGACGAAATCGTTTTCCTTCGCGCGATCGCTGTATAATCATATCAAACTTAAAGCTTTCCGAATCTGCTTCTCCACAATCTCGCCTCGATGATGATGTATCTGCTTTCAGGTCTATCCTAGCAACCATTCTTCCTGATGATAACCCATCACTCTTCAATAATATCGCTCCTGTATCCTTTATTCGTTTAAACAAATCCACTAAATCAAATCATCTCAGTCCTCCACTTTTAAAAATCGTTTTCCGACATAGTTCACATGCCTCTTCGGTACTCTCCCAACGTTTTAAACTTCTTACAACTTCATCTACTTGCCGTATCTTCCTGACCGCTCCCCTTCTGATATTGCCCAGCTCAATTTAGCTCGCATTGAAAAACATCGACGTGAAACAAACGGCGAGTCATCCTTATCTATACGTAAAATCAACGGAAATTTTCAAGTTCTTCACACAAGGCCAAAAATTCGATGGCGTCCCATCTCTCCCCCTTGTCTTCTTCGCTAGTCGATCTCGCTCCTAAGCATACTTTTCGTCTTAGTCTATTCAATACTCGCTCCATTCTTCATAAAGCTGATATGCTTCTCGATATCTTCGATCAATTATCTATCGATATTATCTGCATTACCGAATCCTGGCACACTGACTCCAACGATCTTGCTATTCGTCGTCTATGTCGCTCTGGTTGTTCTCTAGTTGAATCAGCTCGTCAAATTACATCTCATACATCTACTGCGTCTAACCATGGCGGTATTGTTGCCATTGCTCGTCACCCAATGTCTTTACGTAAAATCAACGTTAACATCCGTTACACCTCGTTCGAATTACTCATATGCAGATTATCAACGCCTTTCCCTCTGGAACTTGTGATTGTATACCGTCCAGGTTCAGTTGCCCCATCACGTATCTTCTTTAACGACCTTGCAGATCTAATGTCTCACTGTTCATTGTCTTATACTCCTTCTTTTGTTCTCGGTGACTTTAACATTCGTCTTGATCGCCCGTCTGACTCTGACTCTATCACTTTAACTAATCTTTTTTCTGATTTTAACTATAAATTACTTTCAACAAGCCCAACTCATATTCTCGGCAGTGCTCTCGACATCATTGCTGTTCCTAACTTCTTCAATGACTATACCTCCTTGTCAATTACTGATCCTGGTTTGTCCGATCATTTCCTTGTCACTCTTACTCTTACTCGTCCCCATCCTCCTTCTCCGCCTTTACCATTATCTACACCAAGTCGACCCTGGAAGCTTCTCGATATCCCTATTCTCTGCACAGCCTTACTCAATTCTTCACTCTTTTCACTTCCTCTTAACTATCTCTCTCCCAATGATCTCTGCATTCTGTTTGATTCTGAACTTACGTCGATCCTTAATAACCTTCTACCTAGTCGACTTCGACGTTCCCAGCGCTTGCGCCATGCTCCCTGGTTCGATTCTGACTGTAGTCTTTCTAAGCGTCGACTCCGTCACTCTTTTCGTACGTATAAACGCTTTCTTAAACGTTCACCCAACTCACTCCCTCCAAATCTTCGTGATTCCTACTTTTCTCAACGCCGTTCACATCTCATTCTTATACGTACTAAACGTACTCTCTTTTGGCGAAATCAACTCGAGTCATCTTCCAACTCGAAATCTCATTGGAAAATCTTAAACTCAATTCTTTCACGATCATCTACCCCTTGTAATATAAATCCTGATGAATTTTCTTCTTATCTACAAACTAAGCTATCTAATTTACTTTCCCTACTACCCATAGCCCCCTTGTACCCACTCTTATCTTTAAATACTTCCCTCCCAGAACTATTCCACCTTCTTCCCGTTTCGTCTGATGAAGTTTCTTCGGTTCTGCTGTCATTACCTAATAAAACCTCTCCTTCTGACCCAATTCCCACTCACTTACTTAAAAATATCTGCACTTTTATCTTACCCTTCCTAACAACATTGTTCAACTCGTCCATCCGTAGCTGTACATTTCCTTCCATCTGGAAATGCGCCACTGTTCGTCCTATCATCAAAAAGCAATCTCTCGACTCTTCACTACCATCTTCGTACCGTCCAATCTCACTTCTCCCAACCCTCTCTAAACTCCTTGAGCGTCTCGTTCTTAAGCAAGTTAATACATATCTCTATTCCTCTAACTTATTTCCTCCCTTCCAAGCCGCTTTTCGCTCTAATTACTCTACCGAAATTGCATGTCTTAAAGTTTATAACGACTTACTCATATCGCGCGATCATAAATTATGTAGTGTCATAGTTTCTCTTGATCTATCGTCTGCTTTTGACATCGTCGATCACTCGATTCTTCTCCATCGCCTTCGTCATGATTATGGCTTCTCTTTACCCACTGTATCATGGTTTTCTTCATATCTATCAAACCGTACATTTCGCGTATATTCTAACTCTTCTCTCTCCCATCCTTCGTCCATTCCGTCCGGTGTTCCGCAAGGCTCCGTATTAGGCCCTATACTTTTCTCTCTTCTTCTTGGTGATTTGTCTTCGATTTCTCATAAATTTAACTTCCATGTTATGCAATATGCTGATGACATTCTCATCTATGCTCATGCACCTGTTTATCGTATTCACAATCTTCGTGTTTCTGCTTCCGACTGTATTGTCTCAATTTCCATAAATCTTTCTTCCCTTCGCCTTTCTCAGAATCCTGATAAATCTAAAATTATGTGGATCCTACTTTGACGCCTCGGCTTAGAACTTCCCTCCGTATCATTAAATTCTACAATTCTTCCTATTGTTGATAATCTCGTTTTTCTAGGCTTCCATTTCCACAACCGACGTTCACTTTAACCTTTCGTTAGAGATAAAGTACGCTCATCTACCTTGATACTCCGCAACCTTCGTCAAGTTCGTCATGTATTCTAACTGTTTAAGCATGTACAACAAATTTGACGAAATATTGTCTCGTAAATTCAATGAACACAAACATCATAGCATTGAGCGAAACGATATATCTGATAATGAAATCTCAATCCCAGGCTACTTTGTTATACGATCGGATCGAACCGCCTCAAAAGGAGGTGGAGTTATATTATACGTCAAGCAACCGTTAACCATCATCGAGCACAGCATTGTATCAGATGATTCATACAACGAATATCTGTGGGCAACAGTATCTTCTCCTGATAGACAGAAACTAAAAATCGGTTTATTTTACCGATCTCCGCGCTCCGCAACTGAAAAGATTGGCATCTCTTTACGACATCACCTAACAAGCTTATCACCGATCATTATCCTAGGAGACTTCAATATGCCTCATGTCAATTGGGACCTATATACTTCGACACATGGTTGTGATGTTGAATCATCCAATCTCCTTGATACGTTCAACGATCTCAATCTAACCCAGCATATTCACGAACCCACTAGAAGGAGGAAGCAATCATCTGCCATTTTAGACCTCTGCTTATCACGAGGGGAACCCACAATTGATGAAATCTCTCTCAGCCCCCTATTGGCCACAGTGATCATTGTGTCATTAGGCTGGCGCTTTCTGTCAGTTTCTTTAAAACAGCCCCCTCGGCAAAACCCGAATTGAATCCCTTCAAAGCGAATTTCGCAAGTATGACGCAAGCTATTCGAAACATTCAATGGCCTAATCCATATGAAATTGGCATAGATCAGTGCTGGGAAAATTTCAAATCTACTTTGATCAATGCTCTAAATTACTTCTCCCCTTTAAAACGTCAGCGCACATCCCACAAAACTCCCATTTGGTTTGACTCGCAGATTAAACAAATGATTAAGACAAGAGACAAAATTTACAAAAAATTCAAAGAACAGAATTGTTCTTGGACCGATTACAAGGAATTACGAAATCAAGTTACGGCACTCAAACGTCAGAAACGCAGGTGCTTCGTTTTCAATCTTTGTCGATCATCAAAAAGATATCCCAGTAAATTGTTCAAACATATCAGCTCATTAAAATCAACTACGTCTATAAGAACTACGTTTATAAGAAAATACGTTTATAAGAAACGTAGTTAATCAACCACGTTTATAAGAAACCAAAAAAAAATTTGGTTTCTTATAAACATACACAAATTACAAAAAGTCCATCGACACTATCAGGATATCAGAGATCGAGTAATAAACAGTTGGAACAGACTCCCGTCATCTGCCGTCATCTACAATAAATAACATACAATTTCCCGTCATCTACAATAAATAACATACAATCTAATATACATACAACGAGGAGAATAAAATCACGAATCAAACGACTATATACAAATGGGTCGGAAAAAACAAAAGTCTCAAGTTCCCAACCATGTTGCGTCCAACACCGATGTTAGAGATGTTTCCAATGGATCTGAACAACAAGTCCTTTGCTCAAACAATGATTGTCACACGTGGGTAAGTATTTGGACTTCAGAATCCCAGGCATCTTGCCTTGCAGACAACGAATTCTACTGTGGCTACTGTTCGGCTAAGATGATAAATACGATGAAGAGTGAAATAGAGAGTCTCAAGACAAATATATTGAAACTATCTGGCAATGCAGCGATGTCCACACATGCCTCTTCGTATTGTAATAAGTCTCAACCTCGATGCCCAATTCTTCCGCATTCGATTGCATCTAAGAATGCCAAATCTCCCATCTCTTCTACAGGTATTACTATACATCCTTCAATTTTGCCCAATCAATCAGCTCAATCTTCTGATGTTACTGTCATTGACCATTTGCAACCCAGTATTTCTTTTGTCGTATCAGATAAATCACCTTACATTTCTACCCCTCATTGCGTTTCTACGTCATCATCAGATAATCCATTATCAGATAATCTGAAGGAGCCGCAAATTGTATCGCAGCAAGATGGATTTTGTCAAATTTATGATAAATCTACCGATACAGTGACGGAGCCGCAAATTGTTACAACTAATGTATGTTCACTCCCCGACACCCCACGTCCCGTCCTTCCTGTCTCGTTTCTCAATAACTTGCATCCATCAATCAAAATCACCTCCACCAGCCTCCACTATCCTTCCACTCATAACCTTTCCTCACATCGCTTGCCACCCGCTTTATTATCATTATCCTCTATGTCTCCCGTCGTCAAACCAAATCCCTCCAAATCATCAACTGCCAGCTCTTCTATCGTGATCTCACCTACTCACGTCAGTCGTCCTCCTTTACGGAAGCGCTTTGCTTCTCGCGATCGTTGCGTCATTGTTACTAATATCACGCCTTCTAACTCCTTATATCCACAAGCACGTCTGGACCACGATGTTTCCGCCTTCAGATCCATCCTCTCGTCTATTGTTCCTGCGGATAAACCATCCTTTTTCAAGGACATTTCTCCAGTCGCATTCATCCGTCTAAACAAATCTTCTCAATCTAATCCTTCCCAGCCCCCTCTCCTAAAAATTGTTTTCAAGCATCGCTCTCACGCGTCTTCTGTCCTCTAACAACGATTCAAACTCATGTCATCTTCAACCACTCGAATTTTCCCCGATCGCGCCCCTTCCGAAATCGCTCAAATCTCTTCAGCCCGCATCGAAAAACGTCGTCGCGAGGAAAACGGCGAAACTTCACTCGCCATCCGAAACATAGACGGAAATTTTCAAATTGTCCACACCCGTCCAAAAATTCGATGGCGCTCCATCTCTCCTATGTGTCTTCTCCACTAGTCTCTTTCGCCACAGCACACGGTTTCCGCCTCGGTCTCCTCAACACTAGATCTATTCTCAATAAATCCGATCTTATCCTCAACCTATTCACCAAGCAATCCATCGATCTCTTCTGCCTCACCGAATCCTGGCACTCAGATTCCGACGACCTTTCCATTCGCCGTCTGCTCTCTGCCGGTTGCTCCCTAGTCGAATCCGCCCGCCCCCTCAGCTCATGCCCTTCTAAATCCTCTAATCATGGCGGCATCGTCACATTCGCGCGTCACCCAGCGTCTCTTCGCAAAATCAATCCCCCTTTCAGTCCTTGCTCTTTTGAATTGCTCACTTGTCGTTATTCTAACCCGATCACTCTAGATCTCGTCATTGTATACCGTCCTGGTTCATCAGCTCCTACAGCCTTATTTTTTACCGAACTCGCTGACCTCCTTTCTCATTGTTCTTTGTCCTCAATCCCTTCACTCGTTCTAGGCGACTTCAATATCCGCCTAGACCGCCCCTCTTCCACAGATTCCATCCGCTTCATCAACATTCTATCCAACTACAATTACAAACTAATCTCCACTGCCCCCACACATATACTTGGCGGGGCACTCGACATCATCGCTGTCCCCGATCATTTTGCTGCCCACACCTCACTGTCCATCTCTGATCCTGGTCTATCCGATCACTTTCTTATCACCCTTGATCTCGCTCGCAACCACACCCCTCCTCACACACCTACAATCCTACGTCGCCCTTGGAGATATCTTGACCTTTCCCTTCTCCGCTCTGCCTTACTCAAATCGTCTCTATCATTACCCACAATAACATATTCATCTCCTCACGATCTCGCCTTTCTTTTCGACTCTGAACTCACATCCACTCTCGATATTCTCTTGCCCTTCAAGTCTCACCCACACCGTCGCTTGCACCGTGCCCCATGGTTTGACATCCAATGCCTACTCTCAAAGCGTCGACTCCGCCATGCTTTTCGAGTCTATCACCGCTCTCTCAGACGCGATTTCCGCTCGATCACTCCGTCTTTCCGTGATTCCTATCTTGCTCTTCGCCGGTCTCATCTCAACCTACTACGTACCAAATGCAACTCCTTCTGGCAGCATAAAATAATCACTTCATTCAACTCTAAGACTCTCTGGCATACTTTTAACTCAATCCTGGCTCGTTCCTCTACGCCTTGCAACATCAATGCTAATGATTATTCGTCATTTCTCCAGACTAAAGTATCCACGCTGCTCTCTCACACCCCGGTTTCCATCCTATCCCACTCTGCCCAGTCTACTCTCATCCTTCTGGAACTCTTTCATCTTCTCCCTGTATCACCTACAGAAGTATCATCTGTCCTAATGTCCTTGCCCAACAAAACCTCACCTGCCGATCCCCTGCCTACCCACATATTAAAATCCATATGCTCATCGATATCCCCATTTCTCACAACCTTGTTTAACTCGTCCATCCGCAGTCGTATCTTCCCTTCACACTGGAAATCCGCAATCGTTCGTCCCCTCCTTAAGAAACAATCGCTCGACCCCTCCCTTCCTTCTAGCTATCGCCCCATTTCACTACTCCCTACTCTTTCTAAGCTCTTAGAACGCCTCATCTTAATACAAATCAACGCTTATCTCTCCTCATCCAATCTGTACCCTCCTTTCCAATCCGCTTTCCGCTCTAATCACTCGACAGAAATCGCATGCATAAAAGTGTACAACGACTTACTCATTTCTCGAGACAAGGCTCTATATAGTGTTCTCATCTCCCTGGACCTCTCCTCCGCATTCGACATTGTCGACCACTCCGTCCTCCTTTCTCGCCTTCGTTCATGATTACGGCTTTTCTTCCTCCTCCGTAGCATGGTTCGCCTCATATTTAACCGACCGTTCCTTTCGCGTCTGTTCTAATTCATCATCCTCCACTCCCATCCCTATTTTTTGCGGGGTTCCACAAGGTTCAGTCCTAGGTCCCCTGCTTTTCTCTCTTTTGCTTGGCGATCTCTCTCCATTTATCAAACCTTACTCCTTTAACGTCATGCAATACGCCGATGACATTCTAATCTATGCTCATGCACCCGCACATCGCATACACGATATCGGCATTTCTGCCTCCAACTGTCTCTCTTCTATCTACAAGCGTCTCTCCAATCTCCATCTCGTTCTAAACGCCGAAAAGTCCAAAATAATGTGGATCCTTCCCCGTAAACCAAGCATATCTCCTCCCATTGTATCTTTTGCCTCATCGATCATCCCTGTAGTCCACAATCTCACTTTCTTAGGCTTCCATTTCGATGATCACCTTTCCCTTAAACCCTTCGTCCGTGACAAGGTCCGCTCGTCTAACTTAATTCTTCGTGACATCCGCCGTATCCGCCCCCTTATCGACTTCCGTTCTTGTATGTCTCTTCTTTCATCGCTTCTTTTCCCTAAAATCGATTACTGCCTTAGCCTTTTCGCCAATTCTCCAAAATCCATCATCCTACCCCTACAACGAATAATCAACACCGCCGTTCGAGTGCTCTTTCGCCTCCGTCGCTTCGACCACACATCCACATATTTTGCCCAACTCTCCTGGCCCACCATCCACATCCGCATCAAACTCCGCCTTCTTCTCATTACTTTTCGTCTCATCGCTGTCGGCTCCCCATCGTTCATCAACCTTCCTTTCTTAGACGATACTCGCCCCACCTCGCTATCGCTTCGTTCCTGTCATACCCTCTTACTCCACGTTCCTAATTACTCCAACAACTACGGTCTCCGATCCTTCCTCGTCGCCGCCTCACTCGCCTGGAATCAACTCCCTCTCGACGTCCGCCGCGCTCCCTCTTTTATCACATTCAAACACCTCCTCCGTTCACACCTTCTCGACGCCTGATTCACAGTTTTGTTTTTGTTGTGGTCATGTAAGCGTGCGCTGGCACGCATTTGCCACGTTAAAATAAATCTTTTTTTTACGTCTGAGATTAACTCTATATTTATGGAAACCGGTGAGCTCACATCTGATGACAAAGCAATTGCCAATATTTTCCTAGATCAATTCACGCTAGAGAGTCCTACCTGTCAGTATTGCCCCAGATTCTCCACTGCTCAATATCCGTGTTACGAATTTACTCCATTTGATAAATTTGAGGTTCTTAACGAACTTCTAAAGCTACCACGATCAATTGCGGCAGGACCAGACAATATTCCTCCAATTCTTCTTCGGGAACTTGCACCAGTAATATATGAACCTTTACACACCATATTCGATTTCTCCTTGTCAACAGGCTGTATACCATCAGATTGGAAATGTTCTATAATCCGACCTCTCTACAAAAAAGGCGACCGTAATCTAGCAAGCAACTATCGGCCCATAAGCCTTACCTGCGTTGCTTGTAAAGTGCTAGAGAAACTGCTTTTTAAACGAATCATCGGGCACCTAGAAGATAACCAAGTACTCTGCGACAACCAGCATGGTTTCCGCCCAGGAAGATCTACTGTCACAAACCTCATACTTGCGAGGAGTGATTGGACCAGATATGCTGAGGCTGGAGTTAGTGTTGATGTTTTGTTTTTCGACCTCAGCAAAGCATTTGATCGGATATACTATGATGTCCTCCTTATTACGCTGGAACAGTACGGCATCAGAGGAACCCTCCTAAATTGGATTAACTCCTTCCTTAGAAATCGGAAGATTACTGTATTGGCCAATAAACATATGTCAAAGACAAGAACTCCTGGACGCGGTGTTCCTTAGGGATCGGTACTAAGTCCATTGATCTTCATTATTTACATCAACGAGTTTACTACAGCTATTTCGAGTCCATGTGGTTTATATGCCGTCGACTTGAAAAATTGGCCACCAATAATCGATAACCGAGATCCAATGATACTCCAGAGAGACATTGATAATATTAAGGTTTGTTGTAATCAACAGGGACTGGTATTAAACCCCGATAAGTCAAAACTTATGCGCATCGGACATCTACATATCAATTCTTCATATACCATAGACAGAAGAGAAATTAAAACAATTTCACAATTTGAAGACCTTGGAGTGATCGTAAATAGAAGCTTAACGACCAACCCACATACCAGTCACACAGTTGCTAAATGCCGTCGAATTTTAGGACTTATTTGAAGAACCATTGGCCAGCTTGACGCATCCAGTTTTAATTTAATTTACAATGCTTTTGTCTTATCTTTAATGAGATATGCTTCACCTGCCTGTCACCCTCAAACTACGACAGAGATGAACCTGTACGAATCCATATTACGCAAGGCCACACATCTTGTACCCAGCCAACGCAAGCTCTCATTCATTTTTCGACTTCACGCACTTGGTGTGACCACAGTGAAGAAATCTTTAACGTCCTTTGATTTAATGTTTGTGTGGACAACGTTTAATGTTCAAAAAGTCAGAGGGAACATATTTGTCGTAAACTGTTCGAACTTCGAAATTCAAACAGATTGAGGGGACATCACCTCACGTTAAAGACCCACATTCGTCCACGAAGAAGATTTAACACAATTGCCAACTGAACGTGGAAAAGCTGAATAAGCTACCAAGTCAATTGGCTTCGGCCTCCAGTATTTTGTCCTCCAAGAAAAGTCTGAAGAATGTACTAACTTAGAACAATCGGATTTTCATTGATATTTGTTTTTTACCCTGTACCCAGCCTGTACGAGCTCTACGCTCTTTTGCTGCTGTTGTATAATTTTTTTATTTTTTTATTTTTTTAAAGAATTATTATTATACACACAATATAAGGTTACCCGCAAATTGGTCCGAAATGTTAAATTAAAAATTAATTTTTTAGAACAAAATTTAAACTTATTAAATGTTGGTCTGCGCGCTCCCTCTCGAACTTCTCGGGGCTCGGAGGTACGCGGATGAAGCACGGGCCACTTCAAACGACAACCTGCTTTTAAGATTTGATATTATGTGGTCGTAGCTACTGAGGCTCAGTCTTTATTTTAATTAAAAATATAATTAATAATAATATAATTAATATAATTAATAATAATATAATAAATAATAAAAAATATATATCTAAACTCTTAATATATAAATCAACACAGTAATATTAAAAATAAATTTAAAATCATTAGCAGAAAAATTTTATAGATAGATAATAAATAATATAATTAGTATTAGAATAAGATAATTTCATAGATGATCAAATTTTATTAGAGATAATACGCCATTAGCATGTATTTGGTCCCACTGCTATGTTGGGTCGAGGAATATGTGCCGAAGCCTGATAACATTGCTGTTTCTCCTGATACATCGTATATAATTTATTAGTAAATTCATAAGAATTGACTTTAATTATTTATTTTCTTTTTCGTTATTTAATTTCATGTTTAAATAATGGCAAATTTGATATAAATTATACAAAATCTTATAACAATTATTTATAATTGTTTAATTATTAAATTTAGATTTATAATTACTATTATTATTTTTTAAATTTTATAATTTTTTTAAATTTTATACGTAGATTCAGTTAGCTGATTTGATTATTGATATAGATGACGTATATCATAATAAGGGTAAAATTACATCAAAACCCGGACAATTTTAAAATTATTCTTGATTATTTGCAAACTAAAAAAGTTAAATTAAAAAATAAAAAGGTGAATTAGAAATTAAACGTTAAATAAACAACGCTATCAACACATTCAAGGCTTTAACCCGAATAGACACTTGTCAAGAACAAAAAAAATTCTAGTAATACCGCAGCTGATACTTTATGCCGGTGATCAAACATTGATTTCCAATTTAGAGACCTTAAGCGATTTAGTTTACGTTGGGAAAGAAACTTCCTGTTTGCTCTTCTAGCGGTTAGACATTTTGTCAAAATTTCAATTTGACTGTTTGAGTTCTCATTTAAGCGTATTTCAAAGATATGAGCAACACGAAATTTGCGAATCACAGAATAACCTTTACCAGATTTTACACATTCACCAAAATATGACAAATTCAATAGCTCAATTATCAAAACAGGTACACAATATTTCGGACTTTCAAAATGGCTTCAACGACGACCTCATAAGACTATACGTAACTCGAAATGCGGTTGCATAGCATTAAAGTACATGTTCACAAGCAGACAACTAGCATAAGTAACAGAGCCATTTTAACTTCGATTATACATGGTATGTAATTGACGTTCGTGTTGTAACTTAAGCAGAAAGAATTTCACTTCTAATTTCAGATTTAGAGATTTGAGCAATCTTGATTGATAGTATTGAAAAATTGAGTTATTACCAAATGAATGGTGGTAACTAAATCTAGCACTTTTCATAGCGTTTAGATGACGAGGGTAAATCATAAATGCTGACTGCGGATTTCCCTATGTAGAACCAAGACTTTTCTGGTTAAAAAAGCCTTGGGACTTTTCTGGTTAAAAAAATCTTAGTAATAACAACTAGCAAGATAAAATACAATAAAATACACAAAGATTATCGAAGAAGAATCTAAGAAGATTATCGAAGCACTGTATCGTTATCGAAGCACTGTAAGATTAATAACCCCACAAAAGTTCTTGGTATAATTACAGTCAATTATGGAAAAATCCGACGATGTAGAATGATCGTTTGTATCTCAACAAGTTGGCTGCGACGCACCTGACTGTGATATTTGGACAACGATTGCATGTTCAGAAGATATTAATATTATACATTCAACAACATACGAGCATTAGCTCAAATAGCTGGCTCACAATAAGTTCGTAAATAAATTAATTAGTTATTAAAATAAGGAAATGCAACACGAAACATTGCTTGATCCATTTGTAGTCTTCTTTTAAAAGTATTAAGTGAACTGCATCCAACGGTGTCTGCATCAAGGTTGTTCCAAAGCTCAACAATTCTTCTATCAAATTGCATCGCGCCCAATTTCTGTACTCTGTTTCTTCGAATAGTTAAAGAATGACCGCGAAGAACATTTGAAACTTGTAGTTAAACCCCACTTCGAAGAGGATGATAAGGACGTTGGAATAAATGCCAAACAAGGCACATATCCATGTACCGACGGGTCCATGTGACGGTCTCAAGTCCTAATGATCTCAGTCTGTCTTCATAAGGCAGCGACGCCAACGTTGGTGCTAGCTTTGTTGCCCTGCGAAGTACACTCTCTGATTTCTTATGTTCATGCACAGTACGTGGGTATACAACCGGAGCTGCATATAAAAGTCTACTCAATGCATGTGCTAAAATCAGAGGCCGAAGAGCAGTCGGATTAACGCGAACAAACGCGCGTTGAATCGTACCTATCATTTTATTGAAGTTGGCATAAGCTTGATCAGTGTGCTTTTTAGTTGATAAATTAGAGGTAACCCATACTCCTAAATCTTTGTAAATATCGACACTTTCCACAATACAGCCCTTATATGTGTAACAAGCTGATGTTAGTTGCTTGCGAGCATTACTAATAATACGCATGTTTTTGCATTTCGAAACATTTATCACAATCTTGTTAGACGCCGCCCACAACTCCACATTATCTATGTCAGTTTGCAAATTAAAAAAAAAAGATTTATTTTAACGTGGCAAATGCGTGCCAGCGCACGCTTACATGACCACAACAAAAACAAAACTGTGAATCAGGCGTCGAGAAGGTGTGAACGGAGGAGGTGTTTGAATGTGATAAAAGAGGGAGCGCGGCGGACGTCGAGAGGGAGTTGATTCCAGGCGAGTGAGGCGGCGACGAGGAAGGATCGGAGACCGTAGTTGTTGGAGTAATTAGGAACGTGGAGTAAGAGGGTATGACAGGAACGAAGCGATAGCGAGGTGGGGCGAGTATCGTCTAAGAAAGGAATGTTGATGAACGATGGGGAGCCGACAGCGATGAGACGAAAAGTAATGAGAAGAAGGCGGAGTTTGATGCGGATGTGGATGGTGGGCCAGGAGAGTTGGGCAAAATATGTGGATGTGTGGTCGAAGCGACGGAGGCGAAAGAGCACTCGAACGGCGGTGTTGATTATTCGTTGTAGGGGTAGGATGATGGATTTTGGAGAATTGGCGAAAAGGCTAAGGCAGTAATCGATTTTAGGGAAAAGAAGCGATGAAAGAAGAGACATACAAGAACGGAAGTCGATAAGGGGGCGAATACGGCGGATGTCACGAAGAATTAAGTTAGACGAGCGGACCTTGTCACGGACGAAGGGTTTAAGGGAAAGGTGATCATCGAAATGGAAGCCTAAGAAAGTGAGATTGTGGACTACAGGGATGATCGATGAGGCAAAAGATACAATGGGAGGAGATATGCTTGGTTTACGGGGAAGGATCCACATTATTTTGGACTTTTCGGCGTTTAGAACGAGATGGAGATTGGAGAGACGCTTGTAGATAGAAGAGAGACAGTTGGAGGCAGAAATGCCGATATCGTGTATGCGATGTGCGGGTGCATGAGCATAGATTAGAATGTCATCGGCGTATTGCATGACGTTAAAGGAGTAAGGTTTGATAAATGGAGAGAGATCGCCAAGCAAAAGAGAGAAAAGCAGGGGACCTAAGACTGAACCTTGTGGAACCCCGCAAAAAATAGGGATGGGAGTGGAGGATGATGAATTAGAACAGACGCGAAAGGAACGGTCGGTTAAATATGAGGCGAACCATGCTACGGAGGAGGAAGAAAAGCCGTAATCATGACGAAGGCGAGAAAGGAGGACGGAGTGGTCGACAATGTCGAATGCGGAGGAGAGGTCCAGGGAGATGAGAACACTATATAGAGCCTTGTCTCGAGAAATGAGTAAGTCATTGTACACTTTTATGCATGCGATTTCTGTCGAGTGATTAGAGCGGAAAGCGGATTGGAAAGGAGGGTACAGATTGGATGAGGAGAGATAAGCGTTGATTTGTATTAAGATGAGGCGTTCTAAGAGCTTAGAAAGAGTAGGGAGTAGTGAAATGGGGCGATAGCTAGAAGGAAGGGAGGGGTCGAGCGATTGTTTCTTAAGGAGGGGACGAACGATTGCGGATTTCCAGTGTGAAGGGAAGATACGACTGCGGATGGACGAGTTAAACAAGGTTGTGAGAAATGGGGATATCGATGAGCATATGGATTTTAATATGTGGGTAGGCAGGGGATCGGCAGGTGAGGTTTTGTTGGGCAAGGACATTAGGACAGATGATACTTCTGTAGGTGATACAGGGAGAAGATGAAAGAGTTCCAGAAGGATGAGAGTAGACTGGGCAGAGTGGGATAGGATGGAAACCGGGGTGTGAGAGAGCAGCGTGGATACTTTAGTCTGGAGAAATGACGAATAATCATTAGCATTGATGTTGCAAGGCGTAGAGGAACGAGCCAGGATTGAGTTAAAAGTATGCCAGAGAGTCTTAGAGTTGAATGAAGTGATTATTTTATGCTGCCAGAAGAGTTGCATTTGGTACGTAGTAGGTTGAGATGAGACCGGCGAAGAGCAAGATAGGAATCACGGAAAGACGGAGTGATCGAGCGGAAATCGCGTCTGAGAGAGCGGTGATAGACTCGAAAAGCATGGCGGAGTCG
Source organism: Pomphorhynchus laevis (assembly GCA_012934845.2). NCBI lineage: Eukaryota > Metazoa > Acanthocephala > Palaeacanthocephala > Echinorhynchida > Pomphorhynchidae > Pomphorhynchus > Pomphorhynchus laevis. Next base: position 74,069 of record WNNJ02003009.1, read on the forward strand.
ACGCTTTGAGAGTAGGCATTGGATGTCAAACCATGGGGCACGGTGCAAGCGACGGTGTGGGTGAGACTTGAAGGGCAAGAGAATATCGAGAGTGGATGTGAGTTCAGAGTCGAAAAGAAAGGCGAGATCGTGAGGAGATGAATATGTTATTGTGGGTAATGATAGAGACGATTTGAGTAAGGCAGAGCGGAGAAGGGAAAGGTCAAGATATCTCCAAGGGCGACGTAGGATTGTAGGTGTGTGAGGAGGGGTGTGGTTGCGAGCGAGATCAAGGGTGATAAGAAAGTGATCGGATAGACCAGGATCAGAGATGGACAGTGAGGTGTGGGCAGCAAAATGATCGGGGACAGCGATGATGTCGAGTGCCCTGCCAAGTATATGTGTGGGGGCAGTGGAGATTAGTTTGTAATTGTAGTTGGATAGAATGTTGATGAAGCGGATGGAATCTGTGGAAGAGGGGCGGTCTAGGCGGATATTGAAGTCGCCTAGAACGAGTGAAGGGATTGAGGACAAAGAACAATGAGAAAGGAGGTCAGCGAGTTCGGTAAAAAATAAGGCTGTAGGAGCTGATGAACCAGGACGGTATACAATGGCGAGATCTAGAGTGATCGGGTTAGAATAACGACAAGTGAGCAATTCAAAAGAGCAAGGACTGAAAGGGGGATTGATTTTGCGAAGAGACGCTGGGTGACGCGCGAATGTGACGATGCCGCCATGATTAGAGGATTTAGAAGGGCATGAGCTGAGGGGGCGGGCGGATTCGACTAGGGAGCAACCGGCAGAGAGCAGACGGCGAATGGAAAGGTCGTCGGAATCTGAGTGCCAGGATTCGGTGAGGCAGAAGAGATCGATGGATTGCTTGGTGAATAGGTTGAGGATAAGATCGGATTTATTGAGAATAGATCTAGTGTTGAGGAGACCGAGGCGGAAACCGTGTGCTGTGGCGAAAGAAACTAGTGGAGAAGACACATAGGAGAGATGGAGCGCCATCGAATTTTTGGACGGGTGTGGACAATTTGAAAATTTCCGTCTATGTTTCGGATGGCGAGTGAAGTTTCGCCGTTTTCCTCGCGACGACGTTTTTCGATGCGGGATGAAGAGATTTGAGCGATTTCGGAAGGGGCGCGATCGGGGAAAATTCGAGTGGTTGAAGATGACATGAGTTTGAATCGTTGTTAGAGGACAGAAGACGCGTGAGAGCGATGCTTGAAAACAATTTTTAGGAGAGGGGGCTGGGAAGGATTAGATTGAGAAGATTTGTTTAGACGGATGAATGCGACTGGAGAAATGTCCTTGAAAAAGGATGGTTTATCCGCAGGAACAATAGACGAGAGGATGGATCTGAAGGCGGAAACATCGTGGTCCAGACGTGCTTGTGGATATAAGGAGTTAGAAGGCGTGATATTAGTAACAATGACGCAACGATCGCGAGAAGCAAAGCGCTTCCGTAAAGGAGGACGACTGACGTGAGTAGGTGATATCACGATAGAAGAGCTGGCAGTTGATGATTTGGAGGGATTTGGTTTGACGACGGAAGACATAGAGGATAATGATAATAAAGCGGGTGGCAAGCGATGTGAGGAAAGGTTATGAGTGGAAGGATAGTGGAGGCTGGTGGAGGTGATTTTGATTGATGGATGCAAGTTATTGAGAAACGAGACAGGAAGGACGGGACGTGGGGTGTCGGGGAGTGAACATACATTAGTTGTGACAATTTGCGGCTCCGTCACTGTATCGGTAGATTTATCATAAATTTGACAAAATCCATCTTGCTGCGATACAATTTGCGGCTCCTTCAGATTATCTGATAATGGATTATCTGATGATGACGTAGAAACGCAATGAGGGGTAGAAATGTAAGGTGATTTATCTGATACGACAAAAGAAATACTGGGTTGCAAATGGTCAATGACAGTAACATCAGAAGATTGAGCTGATTGATTGGGCAAAATTGAAGGATGTATAGTAATACCTGTAGAAGAGATGGGAGATTTGGCATTCTTAGATGCAATCGAATGCGGAAGAATTGGGCATCGAGGTTGAGACTTATTACAATACGAAGAGGCGTGTGTGGACATCGCTGCATTGCCAGATAGTTTCAATATATTTGTCTTGAGACTCTCTATTTCACTCTTCATCGTATTTATCATCTTAGCCGAACAGTAGCCACAGTAGAATTCGTTGTCTGCAAGGCAAGATGCCTGGGATTCTGAAGTCCAAATACTTACCCACGTGTGACAATCATTGTTTGAGCAAAGGACTTGTTGTTCAGATCAATTGGAAACATCTCTAACATCGGTGTTGGACGCAACATGGTTGGGAACTTGAGACTTTTGTTTTTTCCGACCCATTTGTATATAGTCGTTTGATTCGTGATTTTATTCTCCTCGTTGTATGTATATTAGATTGTATGTTATTTATTGTAGATGACGGGAGATTGTATGTTATTTATTGTAGATGACGGCAGATGACGGGAGTCTGTTCCAACTGTTTATTACTCGATCTCTGATATCCTGATAGTGTCGATGGACTTTTTGTAAGAACTTTAATAACCAATACTTTTTTTAACCTTGTTTTTTGCTAGAACACTTATAAATTTTCTTTATAAGTAAGATAGTCGTTTAGATCGTTGTATAGATCGTTGTAAGATCGTCGTATAGATCGCTGTATATATCGTTGTAAGATCGTTGGAAGATCGTCGTTTAGATCGTTGTATAGATTTTTATATTGTATGTTTATCAGAACCAAATTTTTTTAAGTAGTTAATAATATTTAATAATTTTTAACTTTTACACCTTTTCTTCTTTGAAAAGTCTAATAAATATTGTATGTTTATAAGAAACCAAAATTTTTTAAAATTTTTTTAAATTATCAACATCCTCACATGAATGAATGGGCCGCTGTATTTTTAAGTCATCTACATACAAACATGATCGAGAGCGAATGCACCCAGGCAAATCGTTAACATAAATGCTGAATAAAAGCGGACCCAAAACTGAACCTTGAGGTACTCCAATATGACATTCTCTAGACACAGACAATGACCAATCGACAAGTACTCGAAAGCAACGATCACGAAGAAATTCTCTAATCTAATCAACTATTATGTTTGGGAGCCCAGTATTGACAAGTTTCTGAAGAAGTAAACCATGATCTACTCTATCAAAAGCTTTAGAAAAGTCGAAGAATATAATGTCTGTATCAGTATAATGTGTCTTATTCGCTGTCCAATCAAGATGAACATCAAGCAAATTTGAAACAGTTGAATAACCCTCCCGAAATCCGTGCTTATTAGGGACTAAAATTTTTCCTACACGACAAAACTCAACCATGTAGCGATGCACAAACCTCTCCAACACTCTACAGCAAATGCAGGTCATGCTCACCGGCCTATAATTCTCGACGAAAGAGCGATCTCCCTTCTTGAAGTAGGGAAAAACAATTGACTGCTTCCACACATTAGGAAGAGATCTTTCGAAGATTGACTGGCGAAAAATTGCAGAGAGGAAATCAAATTGAGCCTGCTAATCTGCGCAGATAAACAGAAGGTAGTAAGTCACAACCTCTTGAATTATTTGCTTTTAGACGGCGTAATTCGGAATAGACTTTAGCTGGCGTTATCAAATTGTCAAGGTCCAACTCAAGACGTGTCAGAGTAAGTGTTCAGCACACTAGATTCCATACAAAAAGTTTCATGTTCATTTGCGGGCTCTAATGAAGTGCAATAGTGTGCCACAAACTCTTCAGCTAGGTCATTCGCAGAAATGTCATAGAAGTAGTGACAAATCGAAGAATCAACAGCTCCCCTACTTGATAGGTACTGAAAAAGGACCTTTAAATCGTATTTACACTGGTTAGCTAATGCATTCTCAAATGCACACCGCTTCTTTCTCTTCAATGAATTGAATAAATTTCTTGCCTGTTTAAAAACATCATAACTACACTCCCCAACTGTAGCGATTGACGATCAAATTACGAGTCCTCAATGTTGAACGTAACTCAGAATCGAACCAGGGAGAATCTTTTCGACGTGTCCTGCTTCTAAGTAAAGAGAATAAAATAAGCAGCGACTCTAAGTAACTCTGAAAGTAATTCCACGCGCCGTGTACTCCAACAACAGCGTGATCTGGCCAGGAAGCTGTTGAAAGTATTGACTGAATTGCATCTGTGTTGGTTTTGAAAGCATTAACCACTTGATTTTCACGCGGACCTCGAGTTTCTTCTTGAAACCTTAACTAACGATCACTACGCAATGATCAGACATACCGATCGGGGAATCATAACGGATAGCGTTAATAATCTCACTGTTCGAAGATACACATACATCTAATAGAGATCTACTGTCACTAGCAAAACGAGTGCAATTTTGGACATGCTGAGTTAAACCACAATAGATGATACACTCCAGAAGGTCATATGACGCATAGTCACAAGTAGGAAAAGCCGTATACGAATTCCAATCAACCGAAGGCATATTCAAGTCACCAAGTATTAAAACATTGGAGGTACCTTTAGAATAAAGTTCTACTTCCCCAATCAGTTTATCTGTGGTGGCTAAGGGTGAACGATATACTACCCCCAGAACAAGCGAAGCGGTATGCATGAATTTTACCCGACACCACAAACTTTCGACTTTATCAGAAGAAGCAGTGCTAAGAATAGTTACTTTCACATCGTTGCTCACATAAAGAATAACACCTCCACCTCTTTCACTTTTACGATCACTGCGGAAAACCAGATAACCGGGGATGGAGACATCATTATCAACAATATCACCATATAGCCATGATTCTGTGATAGCAAATAATTTAGGACGAATTAACTGAACTCTATATCTCAGTTCATCTATCTTCGATATAAGACTGCGAACATTACCATGGATTATTTCACAATGCCCCAACATACCTCTGGGAGTATTCCTATCACCCCTTACACATCCTAATAACCCGGACGCTAAACCATTTAGACTCTGATAGGCAGAGTAGACGAGCCCGTTTCGATTACAGAATGCACGCGAGGCGACATGACTAGTGGGCTCCAACTCAGCCGGATGCGTCGTTTCACAATCTGAAAATTTTTCACATAGAGATTTGTTTCTCCTTTAGCAACACGATATGCTAGTTCCTCTTTAATCTTCGATAATTTTTTTCGTTCTAATACATCAAGATCTTTCAGCAGTCGAATATTAGACCCTTTGAGACGGAACGAGTTTCGCAACATTAAGGTAGCATGAAGTTGGTTATGGAAGACAGCTTTGAGTAGTCGAGGTTTATTATTTAAAGAATTACGCTTACCTTATCATTAAAGCATTACGCTTAATATGATAAGTTCCTTGTCGGCAAATCTATTCTTCTGTGAATTCTGCTGTGCTCGAATGATAGACAAGCTACATATTAATTTACAGTCACAAAATCGTTAAAAAAGTGAGCAGAAAACTTGTATTAGGAATTGGAAGTGTTAATTGCATTGATAAATATGTGCAATCCGTCCCCATAAAATGGATACTAGAAATTAAATCAGCTAACTGAGTCTACGTATTTGGTCATTAGTCAGACTATTTGGTCAACTTGACTCCACTTGATGTTAATGTTATTGGTGATCATAATATCAGATGTCATCAAGAAATTGTTGAAGATAATGATCACATGTACGACACAGCGCTCTTATTACATGAATGAAACGATAAACATCTACGCTCACTAGGCTTTCAAAGATAGTATCACGGAGCCAACTTTCAGAAATTGCAAAAACATAATTTGATGACACTATATAGCATTAAAATTCGTCTAAATTACAAAGTATAACCAACTTAGAGGTTAACCAACTTTGAAGTTGAACCAACTTCAAAGTTGGTTATTCTAACCAAGTTAGAATATCCAACTTTGAATAGAGGTCACACACATTACTAAAGTCACCTGATTGACTGTCTTCTTTAAAATCAACTAACATTCCTAGTGATCTCGATTCACGGTAGAGCAGCTTGAGTTCCACCGAACAAAAGGTCTGCGACGGAAGACCTGAAAATTCATTATGCAAAGGTTTATTTCTCCAGAGGCTAAACGCCTTCTCATTTCTTTTTTGGCCTTCGTAAGACGTTCCCTTTCATTGCGAGATAGATCCTTAAATATGCGAACGTTGCGACCCTTTAACATTATGCCGCTTGAAAAAAAATCGAAGCTTCTTCAGATGATGTGAGAAACATCTTTAATAATATCACGTTTCCACCTTCACGATTACCCAGACGGTAAAATTTCTTGAATTTAAGTCTTTTAGCAGTTTCCTCCTCTCCCTCTAAACATAGTTGATATAACTGAACGCACAGAAGAACATCATCACCTAAGCAATCTTGAGGACTAAAATAATTCGATTTAAATATATTAGCGAATATCACACAGCTTGATCGATTATAATTTACTCGGTTTTTTTTCCAAACTCACTGTTGAAATCTTATTAATCCTAACACATAACCAATATAAGTATTGCTCAAATTATGCAAACGTGACAATATTGTTCACTGTGTATGGAACATTCTCGGTCTCTCGGGCACAATTGCCTATCCGAATATGTTCAGAGTTGCTATTAATCACGACATCGTTAAATTTTAGGATAGAATATGGAATATCATTTAGGAATATATCTAAAGCCGTATTCGTCGATTGTTACTGATTTCTAATAGACTGATTGCTACGGATGGCACGTGACGAGAAGGTGCGCGAATGATATCTAACAGTAAGTGGAGTATTAACAGCTGGGCATATATAACAGCTGGCAATGAAGTATAGAAGTATCAGAAGTATCATCTGTACAGAAGTATCATCTGTCCCCATGTCCTTGCCCAACAAAACATAACCTGCCGATCCCATGCCTATAAATATACTTAAATCCATATGCTTATCGATACCCCCTTTCTCACAACATTGTTTAACTAGTACATCCGCAGTCGTATCTTCCCTTCACACTGGAAATCCGCAATCGTTCGTCCCCTCCTTAAGAAACAATCGCTCGACCCCTCCCTTCCTTCTAGCTATCGCCCCATTTCACTACTCCCTACTCTTTCTAAGCTCTTAGAACGCCTCATCTTAATACAAATCAACGCTTATCTCTCCTCATCAAATCTGTACCCTACTTTCCAATTCGCTTTCCGCTCTAATAATCACTCGACAGAAATCGCATGCATAAAAGTGTACAACGACTTACTCATTTCTCGAGACAAGGCTCTATATAGTGTTCTCATCTCCCTTGACCTCTCCTCCGCATTCGACATTGTCGACCACTCCCTCCTCCTTTCTCGCCTTCGTTATGATTACGGCTTTTCTTCCTCCTCCATAGCATGGTTTGCCTCATATCTATCCGACCGTTCCTTTCGAGTTTGTTCTAATTCATCATCCTCCCATCCCTATTTTTTGCGGGGTTCCACAAGGTTCAGTCCTAGGTCTTCTGCTTTTCTCTCTTCTGATTGGCGATCTCTCTCCGTTTATCAAACCTTTTTCCTTTAACGTCATGCAATACGCCGATGATATTCTAATCTATGCTCATGCACCCGCACCTCGCATACACGATATCAGCATTTCTGCTTCCAACTGTCTTTCTTCTATCTACAAACGTCTCTCCAATCTCCATCTCGTTCTAAACCCCGAAAAGTCCAAAATAATGTGGATCCTAACCCCCTTAACCAAACATATCTTCTCCCGCTGTATATTTTGCCTCATCGATCATCTCCATAGTACACAATCTCACTTTCTTAGGCTTCCATTTCGATGATCACCTTTCCCTTAAACCCTTCGTCCGTGACAAGGTCCGCTCGTCTAACTTAATTCTCCGTGACATCCGCCGTATCCGCCCCTTATCGACTTCCGTTCTTGTATGTCTCTTCTTTCATCGCTTCTTTTCCCTAAAATCGATTACTGCCTTAGCCTTTTCGCCAATTCTCCAAAATCCATCATCCTACCCCTACAACGAATAATCAACACCGCCGTTCGAGTGCTCTTTCGTCTCCGTCGTTTCGACCACACATCTACATATTTTGCCTAACTTTCCTGACCCACCATCCACATCCGCATCAAATTCCGCCTTCTTCTCGTAACTTTTCGTCTCATCGCTGTCGGCTCCCCATCGTTCATCAACCTTCCTTTCTTAGACGACACTCGCCCCACCTCGCTATCGCTGCGGTTCCGTCATACCCTCTTACTCCACATTCCTAATTACTCCAATGACTACGGTCTCCGATTCTTCCTCGTCGCCGCCTCACTTGCCTGGAATCAACTCCCTCTCGACGTCCTCCGCACCCCCTCCTTTATCACATTTAAACACCTCCTTTGTTCACACCTTCTCGACACATGATTTACAGTTTTGTTTTTGTTGTGGTCATGTAAGCGTGCGTTAGCACGCATTTGTCACGTTAAAATAAATCTTTTTTTAATTGTGTAAGATGTACATGTCCAGTCGTAAATTCGTAATTTCAGTTGCCTATTCAATTATGTCTCAACTGCTTCACGCAAAGCAAAAAGAACCCGGCGACTTCCCCAACACTGCGGAATTGCATCGGCATTCACAGTTAACTTGACCTCGAAATTCTGTATGCAAGTGGTGCTAGGCTCAAATAATCCGGAATAACAGTATAATAGATCTCGAATTTTATCGTCATTGTTCAAAGTGGACTTAATAAGTTATATCGATTCTAACTGTTTCGAATTGTACTCGAAGGAATTTGCATGAATTATAAAATTAGGCCACTCTATATTGAAGGCACTTATCTACGTTCTGCCGAAAAGAGGTTGACCCGCTGTATCCAATACAGTTGCACATAACATCTGCGACCGTTCGTTGAGAGTTGCCATAACTTTACATGATCCTATAGCGTCTAGAACATGTCCGCCATATGTTTTCAGGGCATGTGATGGATATAACCTAGGTTTCCCTGTCTCGGATCAAATAGGTTTCGGAAGTATTGAAAAACTTGCGCTGGTGTCGAATTCCATGTTGATGAGCTTATCATTAATTCTCAGCTTAATTATAGGTACGTCGTTATTGATTCTGATCGTATTTAAAGTATTTAATTGCGACATTTCATCAGTTTCCACCCTAGCGAATTTTGTTCCTGTTGAATGTCGATTCTTTACTTCGACAACATGCACGAAAGTGACCCTTCGGCCACAGCGTAAACATTTGTTATTTCTTGCTGGACACACTAGCTGACCATCATAACGTCTTTCACATCGCGGGCATGTATCTCTATATATTGGTCTTGACTGATTTTTATAGAAAGACCTGGGTTGAATATCGGCATTCTTTCTAAGTGCGTTGATCACTTTTGTTTCTTGCTTGATGCGAAGTGCTTCAATTTGTCCTTCTTGATCCTTGTACGACATTATTCTATGGTTACTCTAAATTAACTCATGAGTATTGCATACTCTTAAAACTTCATCAAGCGTAGGGGAATCCATCTAAAGTAAAGAGTTTCGGACGCTTGAATGTGGTGTATTCATTACAATATGATCATTTATCAGATCGTCGATTGCCTGCTTCTCAATGACAATCGTCTGATTGTAGAAGTGTCAGTCACGTGCCTTCTCTTTTAATCTGGACAACCATTCACTATACTTTTCATTTTCATTCATTGTACATTGCATAAATCATACCGTGAGGCTATTACATGGGTAGGTTTCACTAAATGTTCCGTGAGTAATTGTAGTATCTTGGCGAATGACACACCCTCTATAGTCTGACCTGCATTCAATTGATTTATCAATTTATAGATTTTAGGACCTACCCAAGAAAGCAAGAATTGTTTCTTTTGTACGTCCTTCTCAACACCTTGCAATTTAAAGTGATCTTCAAGTTGCTCGGCATAATCTGACCATGATTCGATATACTTTGTAAATTGTCTATAGACTGAGATCGGAATATGTTCTGCGACCGTAGTTGTTCCACTGCTCTGTCCGATAAGCCGTTCTAGTAGCCGATTTTGATGCTGCAGAATGTTTTTGAGTGAAACATCCTCGTCGCCAGTTTTCATGATTACTCAGGTTCAGGAGCGACTTCACAACGGAACGAATACCGGTGTTCAGGACAAGATCAGACGACTCCATGCAGCCTGAAACGGAAAACATGTTTCAAACCATGATGCAGGCATACCGAAAGCTTGAGCGCCAGGTTCACGATCTGCAGAGCCAGCAAAGAAATGTTACACAGGACGTCATCATGGCAACCCCTGCTACAGCCAACGAATTCAATACCGCGGAAATTCGTGAAATGATTCCGCGACTCGAGACGGCGATTGCAAATTCCCGAGCCAAGCCTAGAGACACGCGTGAGTTAGCAGCGTACCTAGCAGTACTGAAGGCCATGCCGGGGGAAGAAATCAGTGCATGTGGCTAAGGACTGGTTTCAAATATTCCTCCGCCGTGTTGTAACCATCTTAATGGCGGTTACACACGGCTGGCATACTGTAGCTCCCTAGTTACCCCGTGTGACTGGGGTAGAATCAGAATATGCCAGGCGAGTGGGATTGGATTTAAACCGGCCTTTCCCTATGGCGACTTACACCTCCAGTTATGGCCCGGAGAATAATCTCGCGATAAGAACTAATACGAACAAGCCGCACCAGAAAAAGAGAATAGAAAGTAATGGTGTTCGTTGATGTTTTGGAAAAATGTAAAAATGTTTTCTTTTTTCTATCTTATAGCTGGGATATTTTTTCTTTTCGGGCTTACTCTAAGATGGGAAAAGAAATTGAAATCGATCTAAAGAAACGGCGCTTCAGTGAGATTGGGGTCTTCTCTAGATCAACCTGCACCTGAATAAGCGTACGCCTTTAGAAAGAAATCTTTTTCTGATAAAATAGAAGCTATAGTTCTGGTTGGGGTCTCTATTTGAACCGGAGAAATATTTACTGTCTTCCTCCTGCTTTCTCGACGATGCTTGCACGATTTAAAAGGGAGCTTTTCCGGGGTATTTATACCCAGAAATTTAGTCACGTGAAAACGTGTGGGAATTAGCTGTGCTCCCGCGCAAGCATAGTAGAAGACAGATGATAATGTTATGTTGTATAAACAGTTACCAACAAAGATACTTCTTTATGTCAGATAGTATCACCAAAATGACGAGATTTCTGAATAGAAATGCAAGTGCAATAATTATAGGCATTGTTAGCTATAAAGTTTTTTAAAGAATAAAACTCGATTTTATTTTCAAATATACAAAGCACTTAGAAGATCTAGAAGCCAATGGCAAAAAGAAGTTTTCCGACCTGGACACAACTCTGCAATACACTCAAATGTTCCCGGGGAACAACGGACTTACTCTGGATTGCAACAAGGAAGTCAAGGTACTTTCAATAGTTAATTCTGGTTCAACTGAGCAAGTAAGTGACTTTTCGATTGTTGTTAACTCTGAAAAAGGGGAACTTCCCTCTATACAAAAGCTATATAATCTGGCATTTATTGCTTCGAGCAAGCCAGTGGAAAAACATCATTTTAATATATTTTTGAGAAACTTTGTGCTTGACTACCCTTGGAGGGTAGTATTTAACAATTTAAAAATTTTAACTAATTCTATGAGTCTCATTTGCCACTCACGACCTGATGAGGGCATACCAAAAATACTTTGAAAAATTTTTGTCTCAATTAGGGACTCTAGATCTCAAGCCAACTCAGGCAACACTAAAAATGAACAACTTTCCCTCATTTTTGGAATCTGCTGATTTGGAACAGCTTAAGAAGATTTTCAAATTATCCTCTGTCAGACCTCTACGTTCCAAATCGGGTGAGGCTCTACCTGTGGCTTTTGCCACGTGCGACCTTGATAATGGTCATATTCTATGTTCAAATTCCTTAAACCCTTTTATGGGTTACAATATTCGATTTACGTTGATTGAATCCAATAACTGGACTCTTCCGGATTACAAATGTTGCCATAAGTGGGGGCATTGGGCCTCCACTTGCAAGGAAGAAAAAAGATGTGGGGTGTGCTCGAATACTATGTGTTCCTCCCTGTTGAGTGATGACAGATGTGTCGTTAATCCTCATTGCAACAATTGTGGCGGAGACCACCCTGCGTGGTCCCGTCGTTGTCGCTTATTCAAAGAATATAGGAACCGACACATTTCCGCTTCACCATCAAACAAGACTTTTTCCAAAGTTACTTCTGATTCAAATACTATGGACAGAATGTCCAATAAAGATATTCTTTATCTCTTAGATACTATTAAAAAAACAATTCTCTCTCGAATTCAGCAAATGATGGCACCCCTGCTGGGAGCGTTTCTTGCAGCTCCTTCGATTCCGGCAGCTGCCGATATTCCGAAATCCAAGAAGAGGGGAGCTTCCGCCCGGACCGTCCCACCTATTAAAATAGGTAAGCTCCTTTATGGCCTGGGAGATGAAGATATTGCCCAGGGAGGACTAACCCCTGATAGAGCTAGTGGTGGGAAGGGCAACCCTCCCACTCCTGGCTCTGTCTAGGTTGGCTTCTCCCGTTCCAACTAATCTATCACAATGGTGAGTAAGCCCGAGCCTTTTTCACTGAATATTCTTCAGTGGAATTCGGGAGGTGCTTCTGCCCTTAGGCTTCTATCTGGTAGAGACGCGGATGTTATAGTCCTTCAGGAGACGCGGTCTATCCGTCTCCCCCAGGACATTACTCGATTTATCCCTAAGCACATTTATACCCACTATACTCCGTATATAACCCCTCCTCACTCCTCTTCATCTCAAGGACTCTTGACCTTAGTTAAATGCTCCTTAAGATCCTCCCTCATTTTGAACTACTCGTGTCCTGCCCTGTCTTGTTTAGTTATAACACTCGTCAAGAACGGTAAACGCCTCAGTCTAGCCAACGTCTATATTCGTCCAGGAGAGATTCACAATAACCGTGATCTCCTGGATGGGATAATTGATGGCGGCTATGACATGGTACTAGGTGATTTTAACGACAGAACTGGTCGTTGGATTTATGCAGCACTCCGCAGAGCCAGGAACGGTTATCTTATTCATAAACCACCGTCACCCTCCTTTCATTGCACATCAACGAATTCACTCCTCGACTTATTATTGCTCCATGAGAAGTGGTTGCTTAAACCCTTCTGCACGGAGCAATCGCGGCAACATCTGTCCACCTCTCATGACCTGATTCGTTGGCGGATTGAAGAGGATTCTCTGCTTCGTAGAAGATTCCACTTCGATCCCATCAGAGTGGCTTTCTTCCAAGCAGCTATCCAACGCTTCCCCCGAATTGGCAATGAGAGTTTAACCAAATTTAATTCCTATCTCTCTTCGCAAGCCACCGCGTTATTATCGACTACCTATAAAGGTCGCATTTTCAGTCCCACTCCGACAAAACTCAAGGTCCTGGCCAAACTGCTGCATCTCCCTGACCTCTCTTCTTCTGCCAAACAGACGCTCTCGAAAGAATACTGGCGTACCAGATACTGGTTCCAGCTGAGTAAGGATAAGTCGAGCATTGCTCGTCTCAACCCTTCTCAGTCTTCCTTCTGGAAGATATTCAAGAAAGAGAAGTTTGTTTGTTGGAAGGATAGAGCATCTGGGTGGATCGGAAGTATTGGTCTTGATAGAGTTTTGGAGGAGTCATTATCCCTACACAACTATGGAGCCACTCAATCACCGCAACCAATCCCGCCTTGGGGGGACTTCAGGAGTAGAGATATTTCTGTTCCAGATATACTCAATGCCTGGGGGCCTCTTCCGGGCACCTCCAAAACCGTCGCTCCACTCTCTTCTCGTGTCTGTCAGCTTTTGACAGCTGATCAAAGAAGGAGGTGGCCATCACAATCCTATTAGCCACCCCATCCGATGTGGCCGGCATCAACGTTAGCCGTAGAATTTTTATTCCTAAAAAATATCCGGTCTCATGTCCGAAAGACTTGCGGCCCATTTCGATTGGCCTTCTACAAAGTTTTTTCTGACTTACTTTTTCCTCATTATAAGAAACTGTAATGTCGATGGCTTTCATTGCCTTCGCCAAACCATCTATTTTATTCTACTACTGTATCTTGGTTCTCCTCTTATCTCTCCGAAGAATCTTTCCGTGTATATTCCAATGTGTCTTTCTCTACCCTATCCTTTCTCCTATGGCGTTCCTCAAGAATTTATGTTCCGACCAATTCCTTTCTTCTTTTCTCACTTCGTTTTGGCGATCTTTCCGGCATTCAATGTGATCTTCATCATGCAATATGCTGATGATATTCTCATTAACTCTCATTCTCCTGCTAATATTACCAATGATCTACCTTCTCATCTTTCCTCTCTTCCTTTGTATCTTAACACTTTAAGTCTAAAATCTTACGGGTTATCCTTTATATCCTCTCTGTTACTCCTCCCTTAGTATTTCTCAATTTAATCGTTTTTCCGATTGTTATCATCTAACTTTCTTATAATTTCGATTGGACAACTGTCTTTTCTCGATCCATTCGTTCGCGACAAAACCCGATCTTACAATATCTTACTTCGCAACCTTTGTAGTGCCAGGAGCTCGCTTGAATTAAACATTTACCACTCTCTTATCTTCAGTCTATTGCTTCATAATATCTACTATTGCCTCTGTCTTTTTGCTTTCTCCTCTAAATCATATCTTCGTCCTCTCTAGCGCCTTGTAAATTCCGCCATGCTTGTCCTTTTTCACCTCCGTCATTTTGATCACATTTTCGCTAACCTCTCTAAACTCAACTAGCTAACTATAAAAGCCCGCATTCTATTCCGTATCCTTTGCATCGCTTTTCGACTCTTTTCCTCAAACTCTCCTTATCTGCATCTTCTTACACTTACGAATCCCGCCTCACTTCCATAAATCTTCATTTATGTAACTATGTTCTTTATGTTCCGTCATTTTCCTCAAACTGTTGCAGGAGTTTCCTTTTTTATTGCCACTCTACTTCTCTGGAATTAACTAATTTTCGTCATGCACTCAACCGCCACCTTTCCATCCTTCAAACATTGTCTCCGTACTTTTTTAACCCTTAATAATTGTTTTCAATTATGCACACTATTTTAAACTATCCTACACTCTCCTACACAACAACATCAACCTGTTGACCTTGAACATAATTTCGCTCTTTGTTTGTTTCCATTTTTGCCGTTGAAAAACTTTAAATTTTTAATTTAGTGGACATATATGGATTTGTAAGTGGATTAACTTTCATTCTATGCTTTATTTTTTGCAGTTGTAAAACTGTAAATTTGTAATTTAGTGGACTAATATGGATTTGTAAGTAGATTAACTTTCGTTCTTTGTTTTTTGGTTTCAAACCTGTTAATTTGTAATTTAGTAGGAATATATTAGTCTTAAAATTGATCGCAAGTAGGCAACTTGCAAATGGTGTATGGCTGAAGCAGAAATATTATCTCTCGCGTTGGAAGGTCAGACCTATGTAAATGATAATGTGTTGCACATTGTGACATAGCTATTTTGCAGGTCATTTATAGCCGGTAAATTTCTGGCAATAGCTACTTGAAATGAATTCAACTTTACGACTAAGTTTTAAGATATTTAGTTTTTTCAGAGTGTGAGATTGGACTTTGAGATGAAATTAAAATTTAGGCGATTACTAACCTATGCTTTCGAATAAACGACCACGAACTCTCTTAACGACATTTTCGCGGGGATGAATGCAAATAAAAGTTCGAGATGCTGAATCTATTACAACTGTGGCCAGTGGTATTTGAAAATACGATTGAGTGCTTACTCCAAGATTATTGAGGAAGCTGGCGATGAGTCATGGCTTAGTATTTGAAGGATTAGAACAATGGATGTTAAAATCACCTGCAATAATTACGGGGATCAAGACTAATCCGTGCAAGTGGTGTAGATAGTTCATTTATTGTTTTATGAAGATGACGAAAAATGCAGCAAAGTATCATCGAAAGAATGCTTATATGGGTGTTTCGATAGTTATCGAGCATATGCCTTTTGCATTCCATCCATTTGGAAAATTCATAATTTAAACCAATAAGCCTTCACGAGGACGACCTCTTCCGAGAAGAGTTGCAGTAATAATATGAATAATTAATAATTATTATCTTTTAAAATTGCGTTCTGAGAGAATGTAAGCTCATTCTCCGAGAAAAATAAGATAAATAGTTTTATTTTTGTATTTTCGTCAAAGTGATTGACCTTTTCAGAAAACACTAAAGAGGCCTGTTGATGCACACAATGCAATTATGATGTTGGAGTTGGGTATTCGTAATATTGTTTGTTCACCTTATCTGAATCCACTCGCAATCGCTCCTAATAATTGGGCTGCATTCTACGCACAGATTGGTAATAAAAAAAGATTTATTTTAACGTGGCAAATGCGTGCCAGCGCACGCTTACATGACCACAAAAAATGTAAATCATGTCCCGAGAATGTGTGAACGGAGGAGGTGTTTGAATGTGATAAAGGAGGGAGCACGGTGGACATCGAGAAGGAGTTGATTACAGGTGAGTGAGGCGGCGACGAGGAAGTATCGGAGACCGTATTTGTTGGAGTAATTGGGAACGTGGAGTAAGAGGGTATGGTGAGAATGCAGCGATAGCGAGGTGGGGGCGAGTGTCGTCTAAAAAAGGAAGGTTGATGAACGATTGGGAGGCGACAGCGATGAGACGAAAAGTTACGATAAGGCGGAGTTTGATGCGGATGTGGATGGTGGGCCAGGAGAGTTGGGCAAAATATGTGATTGTGTGGTCGAAGCGACGGAGACGAAAAAGCACTCGAAGGGCGGTGTTGATTATTCGTTTTAGGGGTAGGGTTATGGATTTTGGAGAATTGGCAAAAAGGCTAAGGCAGTAATCGATTGTTATAGTTATGTTTGTTAAAGCCCTAATTACAGCGAAAATGTATACTTAATATCCCACAAATGTAAATTATGGACCGTATATTGTAATAGCAAATATCAAAAATATTATTTCGTTTTGCATGAATGCGAAACACTTTTTATTATTATTATTAGTATACACAGCCGATGAGTGGTGGCTCATTTGGCTGGATCTCAATGTAAAAAAAGTACAATGTCAGTAAAACAAAAAAATCCTAATCAGGTTCGACTTCCTATGAGAGCGATACACTGTTCAGCGCACGCCGAAATTCTCGGATGTTCCGGCATTCAATTGCAGATGACGGGAGTCTGTTCCAACTGTTTATCACTCGATCTCTGATATCCTGATAGTGTCGATGGACTTTTCTACGATGTTTGAGCGTTAGTCGATGTCCACGTAATTTCTCGGAGTTGCGTAGGTAAAACATGACGTTGTGGGGATGAGTGGGCGATAAAATTGCCCTCCATACCAGCATAAGATCAGCTTTTACCAAACTTTCACAAACCGTTGAAACACCTAGGATTTCTAACTTCTGGTCAAACGGCAGGTCTTTGACAGTGGGAACAAGACGGGTAGCCGACCGGATAATTGATTCGTAAGCCACAATATTCTTGCACAGATGTGGATACGCTGCGGAAGATGCGTATAGCATTCAAGATTCGGTGAGGGCCTTGTATATTATTCTGAAGCTACATGCCTCTAGTGATCCAAAAGATCGTCTAGTGATGCCAATAGTACGACGGCAATTAGCCGAAACTTTATTTACGTGAGCGCTCACATCAAGCGTATTAAGCGTAGATACCCCTAAATCATCGATTTTATCGGTAGAATCAATCGACATGTTTCCAATTTTATAAGAGCAACGAATGTCTGGGGAGCCGATCCGCATATGTCTACATTTAGTCGCATTTATCATCAGCCCATTAGATATACACCATTTATTTATGGAATCCAGGTCTTTTTGAAGAGCGCTAACATCGGAATCATCAATGATTAATAATAAACATTTTATTAAAAAATACAACCGCATGTGGAAAACATTTTGTCAAAAAAATTAGAATATATAGGCAAAAATCGAAGGATTAGTACCACATAAGGAGAGGATTCTAGCAGACGGATGCCAGCGGTCTTATCGCATGATCTCCATACCTCCCTTCTGTTCGAACACATCACCTCCTTCAAAGCTTTGTTCTTCCAGTCTGAAGGAGCCTTCCACTGCCCGTCTTCTTAAAGGACTTATGCTTCCGAACTCCACATCGCAGCCAAAGCCATCGCTGGTGAGACACCTTCGGAACTTAGCAGAGAAGTTTAGTGGTACCAAGTTTGCTTTGTAGTCAGCATTATTTTCCTTTGAATTTCCAACACGTTACTGTATCAGTGAAATAACCACAGTCGGAAGCCTCAAGCATTTTTAAAACCATTCTTTTTTCCACACTACAGCAGTGGTAATTTCCAGAATCGTTGTTATCCTCCATCAGCGTTATAGTCGCAAGGTAGTCATTCCCATAACCGTTGCAGTCATTGATTCTGTTATCTGATAGAACATCAATTACACCGACAATATTAAAGGTATCTACAGTGTCAACCTCTGAACTATAAGCCCAGGTGTCCTCACAATCCTGATCACTGTCGTTTCTAGTTCTTCTATCAATAAGAGCATCATCACACTCTCTTTCGGTTTCGATTCTGTTATCAGACAAGTCTTCAGATCGTTCATCTGCATCGTCGATAGATCCCACGTCCTCCCTCAGCGCTATAGTTCCAAGGAAGTCATTCCCATAACCGTTGCAGTCATTGCTTCTGTTATCTGATAGAGCATCAATTACACTAACAATATTAAAGGTATCTACAGTGTCAATCTCTGAACTATAAGCCCAGCTATCCTCACAATCCTTATCACTGTCGTTTCCAGTTCTGCAATCAATAAGAGCATCATCACACTCTCTTTCGGTTTCGATTCTGTTATCAGACAAGTCTTTAGATCGTTCATCTGCATCGTCGATAGATCCCACGTTGATTTCTCCATGAACATATACAGTGCCATCACTGCCCTCGATAAATACTTCATCACAATCGTAACCTATGAACCCCTGGAAGTTGACTTCGACATGGTCAATGTAAAAACGCAAAACACCCTTCGAATTAAGAAAACCCAACAAGAAATGATTAAGAGAGCGTTCCAAGCGTTCAGAAATATCCTCTCGATCATCCACAGTATCCCCCTGACGACTGTCCAGCGTTGGCCATATCTTCAAGAACGATTCGTAAGCAAAATTCATTAGACCACCATCACCCATAGTTGTTTTTTAAAGTTACTTACCAATCCCTTTGAAGCTCCGACGTGCACTGTTTCGTTTGTCGATGTTAAAAACACTTTTTAAACTCATGCGGTACTGTAAACATTAATGTAGAAATATTCGTTAAATCCAAAAAAATGTGTGCAAGTAACAACGTTTTGTGTGCGTCGGAGCATCAAAGCTCCTGCAAAAATGCTTCAGAAATCCTCGATTTTGGAACGAAATCTCTCGAAAAAGGTATACTTTCCACTTCAATGAGAATCAACGATCCTAAGGTTAGTAAATTTGTTTCTAACTCAGCATCTGACTCGGGGGTACTTCCCCCTATTCCAAAGCTTAATAATTTGGCGATTATCACAACTACAAAACCTATAAAAAGGCACAGATTATTTACTGTCTTTCTTCGTACCTTCGTTAAAGACTACCCCGGGAGAATAGTCTTTAATTCTGTAAGAACGTATGTAAACACCGTCAAAGTTTCATTTGCTTCTCCTTCTCTATTGGAAGCCTACGAACAGTTTTTTAAGAAGAGCCTTTCCCACACAGGAACGTTATTGTTAAAGCCTATTCAGGCGACCCTAATAATTACGAACTACCCTCCTCACCTCGAAGAGGAAGATTTTGACCTCCTTCGTAAGACCTATAAATTGGACTCAATAAGAGGCCTCAAGTCGAAAACAAGAGATGTACTCCCGATTGCCTTTTGCACGACAGATTTAGATAATGCTCTGTTGTTATCCAAGGCCGTGAGTAACCCCTTCCTAGGGTATAACTTAACGTTTACCCTGGTTGATCAAGACTCGTTTACTTATCCACATTGCAACCTATGCCATAGTTGGAGGCACTAGGCCTCGTCTTGTTCGCGTGAAAAAATATGTGGAGTTTGTGGACTTACTTCATGCGATAATATGTCTAAGGGGGAGAGGTGTGTGACACTCCTGTCTGTATCAATTGCGGGGGAGACCACCTCGGGTGGTCGCGACGCTACTGAATCTTCAAAGACTATCAAAGAAGATTCTCTGCCAAGTCGATTCCTACTTCAAAAGACTACGCATCCGTTTCTGCTCCGGCAGACAGAATGTCAAACTCGGTCATATTATCTCTAATTGACAATAATAAGAAAGTTATTTTGGCACAGATTGAGAGAATGATGCCCCCCTTCTGGCGGCTTTCCTTGGCTCAGCTTCAGTGCCGTTGGAGCCAGCTATAGTAGGGCCTAAATCAAAAAAAACGTGGTGCCTCAGCACGAACGGTTCCTCCCCTTAAGATGGGGAAATTGCTACAAGATAAAGTAGCCTCCTTGTCAGGAAATGATGATATTGCCCAGGGGCTCTGATCATGGATGGGGCTAGTGGCGGGAGGGGCAACCCTCCTGCACCTAGCTCTGTCTAGGTTGGCTGCCCCCGTCCAACTTGTCTGACACAATGGTGAGTAAACCCGAGCCTTTTTCACTGAATATCCTTCAGTGGAACTCGGGAGGTGCTTCCGCCCTTAGACTTCTATCTGGTAAAGATGCAGATGTTATAGTCCTTCAGGAGACGAGGTCTATCCGTCTCCCCCAGGACATTACTCGATTTATCCCAAAGCATATTTGTTCCCACTATACTCAGTACATAACCCCACCTCACTCCTCTTCATCTCAAGGACTCTTGACCTTAGTTAAGTGCTCCTTAAGGTCCTCCCTCCTATTAAACTACTCATGTCCAGCCCTTTCTTGTTTAGTAGTTTCACTCAGTAAGAACGGTAAACGCATAAGTCTAGCCAATGTATACATCTGTCCCGGGGAAATTCACAAGAACCGTGACCTCCTGGATAGTATTATTGACAGCGGTTATGACATGTTACTTGGAGATTTCAACGACAGAACTGGTCGTTGGATCAATGCAGCACTTCACAGAACTAGGAACGGTTCTCTTATTCACAAACCCCCGTCACCTACCTTTCATTGCACATCAACAAATTCTATCCTCGACATTTTACTGCTTCACTCGAGGTGGTTGTTAAAACCCTTCTGCACGTAGCAGTCGCACTAGCAATTGTCCACCTCTCATGACCTAATTCGTTGGAGGATTGAGGAAGATACGTTGCTTCGAAGGAGGTTTCACTTTGATCCGATCAGAGTGGCCCTCTTTCAAGCGGCTATCCAACTATTTCCCTTAATAGGAAATGAGAGTTTGACCAAATTTAATACCTACCTCTTTTCGCAAGCTACCGCGATTCTATCGACTACCTATAAAGGTCGTATATACAATCCCACTCCGACGAAACTCAAGGTCCTAGCAAAATTACTGAACCTCCCTAATCTCTCTGCTTCCGCCAAACAGGCCCTCTTGAATGAATACTGGAGCACTAGATACAGGTTCCAGCTGAGTAGGGATAGGACGAGTATCGCTCGCCTTAATCCTTCTCAGTCTTCCTTTTGGAAGATTTTCAAGAAGGAGAAGTTTGTTTGCTGGAAGGATAGAGCATTGGGTTGGATAGGGAATGTAGGCCTTGATAAAGTTTTGGAGGAGTCACTAGCCCTACATAACTATGGAGCCACTCTATCACCTCAACCAATCCCGCCTTGGTGTAACTTCAGGAGTAGGGATCTATCTGTTACGGATATCTTCAACTCTTGGGGTCAACTCCCGGACACCTCCAAATCCGTCGCTCCACTTTCTTCTCAGATCTGTCAGCTTTTGACAGCTGATCAGAGAAGAGAGTTGGCCGTCACAATGCTTTTAGCCTCCCCATCCGATGTAGCAGGCATCAATATTAGTAAGCGTGTTTTTATTCCTAAGAAAAAATCCTGCTCATGCCCTAAAGATCTGCGACCTATTTCGATTCAAAATGCCCTCGTATCGATTTACGAAAAAGCGCTTGCGCGTAAAATTTGCGACCATTTAAGTAGGCGTAATTTGATCCCTCCAGGTTTTCATGGATTCGTCAAAGGTCGCTCGGTCCATTCAGCAGTAGGTGAGGTTGAGCAGTTTTGTTTGGAGAATAGCCATTGCCTAGTTGTTGCTATTTTCCTTGACTTTTCTTCTACATTTGACCGCATCTCTATTACTTTTGTGATCTCTTCTCTCAGGTCCCTCGTGTTGCCTGCGAGAATTGTAAACAGGATGGAGATCCTGCTGTACACCAAGCGGTTTTATTATGAAGACGACCCTGATGCGCGTCAGTTCTACCCTATTACGGGTGCGCCTAAAGGTTTACCTCTTTCTCCTATCTTATATCTTGCTGCCTCCATTAATCTATTAAAAATATTTAAACGCGAACAACGTCTTGTGGTGTATGCTGATGACACCACAGTCCTGTACTCTGGACATAGGTGCAAAGACGTAGTTTCTGACATCAGCCGCTTCTTTTTAAGATTAAAAGACCAGTTACCCGTATCCAATCTTATTTTAAACTCTGCCAAATCGCAGGCGGTTGTCTTTCATGGCACCACTGCAACAAAGAAAAAACTTAAGAGATTAGCACTCTCTGCACTCTCCTCCATATTTGCCTCTGAACCACTCCCCACCTTCTCAAGTCGAGTAAAATACCTGGGGTTCACCGTTACGGTGAACTGGTCGGCGAAAGCTGACCTGGATAGACTTAAACGTATCCTGAAGAAAGCTAGGTGGGCTCTGAAACGGGCTCAGCATCTGTCATTGAAAGGGAAAACCCAGGTGCGCCTTTAGGGTACCTGGGCTATCTCGGGACTAGTCTTCTTCTCAAGAGGACGTACCCCAGATCAAAGGCTCAGGTTTCTTAAGCTCCTCATCTCTCGTTTACGCAGCATAGTCCGCGCCAATTGGATTATTCGGGGGGGGGGGTGAAAGACCCCGGGTGGTTTAGTCGGAAGGCGGCGTGTTGTATCAATTGGGGGGCTCAGATCCCCGTGGATTTGATGGCATGAAGAAAGGGAAGACAGAAGAAAGAAATGAACTATGGTTGCTGTATTTAACTGTCACTCTTAACTGACTGTTTTTACTCTTTTCTCTCATTTATGTTTTTGATTTAAATAAATCTTTATTATTATTGTTAAATCTTAAACGTCTTTTGATTTTTCGCTTGTCGATACACGGTTAATATTTTTTATAAATAATAATTTATTATTCATTTGATACATAATTTATCATTCCTTTATTATTAAGTAAATGGCCTTTTTAGAAAACACTAAAGAGGCTTCTTGAGTGTTTTCTACAGAGACCAATCGCATTTGCGGAAATTCCAAAACAATACTATTTTTCTTATGTTTCTCGGACAAAGAGCTAACTAATAATAATTAATTGATGATTAGTGATTATTAATTAATAGGAATAATTTAATTTTTTTATTATTATAATAAACAAAAGATTTTGTTTTACCGAAAATGAGTACTGGAAGATTCCTATTTGTTACTATTCTGGTTGTAATACTGCTCGCTCGGTTAAACGCAGTGGCTTACCACGGGATGAGCGTGGACTTCGCAAACTAGCAGATATTGACCAAATCCTCCTGCTGTTGAAAAGACTAATGGAACAAATGAACTGTTTTCAATTCTTCGCACTCTGACTGTACTTCGATTTTTTCCGGTTTTCGTTGTACTCGAAGGCCGATTCAGGTGCACGAGTAATGTTTAATTGAGTTTGTGTTTAAAATACATTAACGTCGTAGAACGTTCGCTCGAATCGAGAACCGTAAACACCAGAGCATACTATATCTAGACGTGCACATTGATTGTTCGTTGTCGCTGAGTTTTCAAAGATACTATTATCGGGAACATTCATTAACTCCGGTTCAATTCCGACATTGTGGCCAACTAAGCTCCGAGCACTTGCTATTGTATCCCGGACTGCATTATGTCGGATGATCGGTAGTGCTCCATAATTGCATGATAGTGCGTGCGCTAAGGTTATATTCGACCCGCAGTAACACAATCGCTTATCGAGACCTTGATCCGTTACCATATCGTGCGTTGATTGCATCGGTGAATTCATTGATGGATAGATAAAATTTCTCGTGTTTTAGCGGTAAGGAACTTAGCAACGATGGGGCACCAAGATGTGCCGCATGTTTGATGGTGTTTTGTAGGGAGGGAGCTAGGTCGGTTAGTATTTTTGATACACGATCTAGATGTGCTTGATTTCGGAATCGCGTAATTTCATGAAGTACTGTGTTTTGCTTTTTGCGTAGACTATCACCTAAAGAGTCTCCATCATAAGTCGATAGAAGCATTCTTGATGATGTTTTCTCAATATGAGCGGTAAATAATGGGTTGGCGATCCCTATTCCTCTTAGCTTGAAAGGGGAGCAGAGTATATTCGATATTCCATTGGTTAGCTTAAATGTAGCAAATTTAGGGAGCAAGTTGGATTTTATGATATCTTCTAATTCATTCCATACCTTTTCAGTAATGTTGCATGAACGCATTATGTGAATCCACTTCGACTGAATTGAATTGACCATTCCTGAATATGCAACGTGCGGATCATTTTTAGCTACTACGCACGATCTATTGATTAGTGCTTTCCAGCCGGCAAGCAAATCGTAGATTGATTGCTCTTCATAATAATCAAAACCAATCGGTGAACCAAGGACGTTTATTCGAGTCGTTGTTGTATTGATGTTTGTGTCGGGCAGTTGATCATTATTTATAGGTAGATGCGATAATATGTTTGATTTTTTTGCGTTTATAAAGTAGCCATACATCGGGCCGTCTGCATGCAGAATATTCCACACTTTCTTTAACATATCAAGCGGTCCAACAAAGTTGGCATCGTCGGCGTACCATATTTGTACAACAGAAGGGACATGTCGCTATTTTGTGTCGATCAACGGAAGTGAAATCATAGCGAAACCTGCCATGGCAAAAGGGTCACCTTGTGTGAAACCTTCTGATGACAAGATACCTTTTTCACCGATTGTAAGTACAGCCGGGTTAGAGTACATATTTTGGAGTGCACATGACAGGGCAGGACATACAAAATTTATATTGTGTAGTGCAACTGCACGGTTTGTTAGGTTGAAAGCGTCCCTTGCATCAATAGTCATTAGACAATTTTCGGTTGATAGGTTAAGTTCTTTTTTGAGATTCGCGATAGCAAGTTCAAGTCTACCTCTTTGTGAAGCTCCCAATTGTGCAGTTCCTGCGACATCCTGTATATCATTGCGAGCGATGATTAGAATCGCTTTGCTTATTATCCGCCTGAAGGTGTTGCATATTCCGATAGGGCGGATACCACCAGATTTCTTCTTCAAAGCAACTAGACGACAAACGGTGAAAGGATCGAGCGAGCCCGATGGTACTTTTTCAGTAGCAAGGAAAATTGCAAATTTGGCAATGACCTTGGCAAGTAAATTTGATTGCTGTCCAAAATCGGTTAACATTTGAAACCATGCTCGAGAATCAAGCCCAGATGGTCCCGCCGATCCATTTATTCGCCTGCTTGATTTGATAATGGCGGCCTCGTCTATTGCATAGAAACGACAATGATGATGAGGTTTTGAATTCGGCAGCGGAGCTGATAAAAGAATATCAGGAGAAGCTGTTGATGCGTCAGGGTGTAAATCTTTAAGTAGAGATAAAACAGATATATCATTTATTATGTGATCAGGACGGAGGACACCTGAGTCATATTTGTCTTCTAATATCGAAGAACCGGCTTTGATACGGTCCTTGGTGACAAGACTTTGATATTGTGTGATCCAATTCAATGACTTCGAGGGACGACGCAATGATATACTAGTTTGAAGATATTGGGCTTCTTCGAACAATGAGTCATAATCTTTTATTTTTCAGCTTGTTAGGCTGTGTTCCAAAGTTTTGCGGATTAAAGCGTTTTTTCTTGAGGGTATACGCTGCAATAAACATTGCGAGAAGACTGTAGCGGTTTGTAGCATATGTATTGTACTGTTGACGTCTTCAGCAGCCTTCAGGTAAAAAGAACTCATAATTCCAACAATCTCATTACTGGCATTACAACGAGGTAGGTCAATCAAGTTAGGTTTCCAGTGAATGACAATGTTGTGAAGTTCGTAGATTGTTTTCGGGCTATCAGGTTTCAGATTTTCGGGTGAATTTCGGTCTCTCTGACCTTCAGTATCTGCCGCGTAAAGAAACAGTGCGGTTTGAACAATCTTGTCTCCGACATTTGTAACACTTCAATCCTGCTCGAGCACATCTACATCCTTTACATCGTGCTGCCTGACCATTACAAGTGCAGCATAGAGGGCTACCTGTAGGCTTACCGCGAACCATTGATCGGCTGTTGTATAATTTCGTTGTTAGGATTTGTATGTTTTTATATATTCGATTGTATTTATATTATATATTGTAATCACTTAATCGATTCTTATAGCTTCGCTGTACCGGTGTTCCTTGTATCGGTGTTCTTTGCTGTACCGGTGTTTGTAAGTAGCTTTAATTGTATATTGTAATTAGTGTAATTAGCTCCAATCGATTTGTATGTATAATAGATTGTATTTACTTTAGATTTCAAACCTTTTTAAGATGATAATTGAGATTGTATTTACTTTAGATTTCAAACTTTTTTTAAGGTGATAATTGAAAGGAATAATTTAATTATAATTATTAATAATAATTATTATTAATAATTATAATTTATAATTCATTTGAGCCGTCACTCCTACCAGTGTCATATTTGATGCAATATGATAACATCAGTACAACCACAGAGAGGTCGTTTCGACTAGACATAGCATGCCATAATCTATTCGGAACCGATGGAGCGGTCCATCATGGACGTTTGTGTTTATAACCAGCTTGCCTTATCGTATCCCCAACGGATGACCGATTCGCACAATTATCATGAGAATAGAAAACGAGTCAAATATGCTGAACGAGTGGCAAAAATCGAGTGCTCCGGATTTCACCCTCTCACGTTTTCTGAGCTAGGAAACATAGGTCCTAATACAGACAAAGTATTACGTCAGATCGCACGTTAACAGGCGTTAAACACAATTCACTATCATGAATGCATCACTTACCTTAGAAGCAACATCTCATTCATCCTCGCAAAATGTGTGTCGTTGGCGATCCGACGAGCATCCATAAGAAACCTCAACAGTCAAGCGAATCCATTCAGTGATTCGGCAAACTAATGTAAATGTTATGCAACAACTCGGTTAAGGCCTATTTAAAGGAACCTATACATTTATAATAATTATTAATAATTGATAATTAGAGGTAATAGTGATATTTAATTTTAAAGTGGATGTATATCCACAATAGCTACTTTAATAAACATGAACTATATGTAATATTAAGTATATTACATAAATGTAATATATGTAATAATAATCTCTTACATATATTTCTATTATATGTGTTAAAATCTTTTATAACAATAATTCATTATTTATAATTATTTCTTATTATTTAAGTATCTTAATTTAATTATTTATTATTTATTTAGCATTATTTTTAATATATAAATAATATAAATACTTAGACTCGGTTAGCTGATCTTATTACAAACGTATTATAAAATAATATTATATATAATATAAATATAAATATTATATAATAACATTAATGCT
Source organism: Pomphorhynchus laevis (assembly GCA_012934845.2). NCBI lineage: Eukaryota > Metazoa > Acanthocephala > Palaeacanthocephala > Echinorhynchida > Pomphorhynchidae > Pomphorhynchus > Pomphorhynchus laevis. The sequence goes on from WNNJ02003009.1 coordinate 101,689, forward strand.
ATATTGTTACATTCAAATAATATTAATATATCCTATGTAATATCTCAATATTTATTAATAGTATAATAATATGTATAAATGGTATATTATAATATATAATATATAGAGCTCTATATAAAAGCTCTATAGAGAATATATATAGCTTTTATCCTAGGATATTTTAACTACAAAATATCCTATTTTGTCATTTAATTTTCATTAAAATTCTATTAGCGCAGTATAAAGTTTCACATTAATTTTTTGGTTTTTGCCCTCTTATTGTAGATATTTTTTGTCAATTCATTACGACAAGCAAACCCGTTTGTATTGACGATCATGGATATATTGCTGAGTCATGTTCGAAATAGGTACGATTTGTTTTCTTGTATTGTATTTTATTGTTTGTTGATTGTTTTGCTTTAATATTTAATAAATTATGATAATATTATAATATTTACTAACTTCTACAGTCCTTCACCTGCTTACTGACATGCAACTATTTGTGTTTCAAATACTTTTTCCACTTATAATTAAATATGGTATAATTAAAATAAGTTTTTCTTTCTATATTTTGATAAGAACGAATGCAGACAATGGAGAATTCGTATATAGAGGAATCTCTACTTAATTTGTAGATATTTGTTTTGGTATTTCAAGATCGTATTTTGTAAATTTTAATGTATAATAAATATCGATAATGAGTCATACCTAATAACTGAACAGTTTGCTTATTTGATACATTCTATGTTGTCAATTTAGACATTCTAATGATCAAATACTATTGAAATGCAACGAATGAAGTTATTCTACAATTAATACATGCATTCAAGGTGTTTGATTGATTTAGAAAATAATTGAAAATGTCATATTTTGAATTTTTTATGAATGATAGAGCTAATCAATTTCATAGTTTCGAGTTCTCACAAAAATTAAACATTTACTTGTATACATTTAATTTAGCAGATATAAGTTATTTCGTTATTAATTGTAACTTAGTTTTTAAGATAATTGAAAGATATATTTATTAGAAGATACTTTGCACCAGCTAATAAAACCACAATTTTGAAATATCACAACAAATGATAAAACTTAGACTTTCTCCTATATATTCACTTTGTTTACATTCTTCCATATCATAATGAATTGAATGACAAAACAATCACAAGATATTCAAAATGCATTGCTTTATCAATTACATAATTATTACAATTTATCCATTAAAAGTAAAATAAAAACAATTTGTTTTTCATTGTATGCAACATAAACAGGAATAACAAATATATAATAAATTTTTAAAAATATTGTAAACTCGTTGTACATTACTTGATGCACAAAGTTGTAACTTGAATTATATCATTTAATATAAATAATTATTTTACATTTAATATAATTATACTTTTAAAACGTTATTATATCAATATCGTTGTTAAAACATTAATTAATCGATGTTTAAAATAATAACTTGAAATAAATTCTATTTTTCAAACAAATCAATTTTTAAACCTAAAATAAGAAACAATCCGAGTCAAATGATATTAACCGGTATAAGTCCAGACAAGTGGAATTAATAAATTCTATTAAGATATATGATTATTTAAATTATTTATTATTATTTGAATTTGATTTATAATTATTTAAATTTGAAATAAGAAACAATTCTAGTCAAATGATATTAACCAGTATAATTCCAGACCTGTGGAATTAATAAATCTATTAAGAGAGATTCGTGATTATTTAAATTATTTATTATTATTTGAATTTGATATTTAATTATTTAAATTAGAAATAAGAAATAATCGTAATCAAATTAACCGATATAATTCCAGACCAGTAGTTAATAAATTCGATTAAGAGCGATATTTAAATCTAGCAATCTTCTGAAAATTTATTTTGCATATTTTTTCCGGTATATCATAAACACCAAATATCTAGGTCATACAGGTTCAATTAGCTATTTTTAGATTTACATCTCCAATTTCCGCTCAAGTAATTTCCGACGTATCGGATGCATTTTTGTCAATATCATCTAATATCGACAAAGAAGCTCGTGAGTTTTTTAGTTCATTGTTATGGTTTTCTTATTCAATTTTTTCTTCAGCTAATATCGAGAAATGTGAATTCTTCTTTAAACTTATCGACATTTATACGCGAAACATGCCGGTCGTTTTTCTTAATAACGACTATAGTGTGTTTGAAACTCGACGTAATTTCTATCTTTTTTAGTAATTGATCTAAAATATTTCCCTTTAGAATTCGCTTACCGCATCCTTGATTTTCTTTTTAATCTGGCAATTACTTCCCCTAAGGATATTACTGATAAATGCATTAAAAGTGTGCAATCAATCATTCGATTGTTCTATGCCAATCCAAAATCCGATTTCGATCTGATTGGCTTGAGGTTTTGCAACGGACTTAAAAGTAAGATTTTGTTTATTAATATTGAAAAAAGCGAAATACTAATCAAGAATGTATTAATTTAGTTTTAATAAAATTAGGGAGATAAAATAAATACACGTATTTTTCTTAAAAGTGTTGAGCCTGTGCTCCACTGAAATACTGGAAACGAATGTATTCTTTCCTTTTGATTTCATTCAAATCATTTGAATGAAAGTTCGAAACTTTTACATCTTACTTTTCTAGGTTAGCAATTAAATAAACCAATAATTTAGATAATCAATACTTTCCTAAGACTCTTCAATTTTCATTTTACTAAAAACAATATAAATGTAATATAATTATTACAATGTAATATAAATTTCTTTATATTACTTTTGGTAGGGGATCGTATTCGAACAATCTATTAGAAACCTACCCTATGTGCGTGATCCGATATTCGGATCACTGTTTTTCATGGTGCTACTTTCAATTAATGTTTTTACATATTGTGGCACGATATTATCCTCACAGGTATTGTTCCTATTTTCGATACAAAATTGCGCTACTAATTAGTTTATATTGGTGTCATCAGCTGCTTACCCGGACCTACATTTCACATTTCGACCCTTATTATCTGCTTTCTCCGTACATTGATGCTGATCGGATTTAAACTCAGGACGTCTGTATCGCTATTCAACACTACATCCACTATGAAACTTTCTGGTGTTTATGCCTCCTTGTGAGGAAAACATAGCGATTTACTTGTGAGTACAAGTAAATCGAGTACACCATTTATTTACGAGTACACCATTGGTGTCCCAGCGCAGGTGTAACAACAAATTATATTTATATATTTGTGTGATTGACAGTGTCCCTGTTATACAGCATTTCTATTAAAAGGAATTTAGTGCCTGATGCATGGTTAAACGGCAATACGCACTGTCATGCACAGTGCTTATGCTAAATTTCCTCTGATTATTCAGATTAAGGGTAGTTCTGTTTTTCGAGCTTTTAACTCTGTTTAAGCGTTTGTTAAGGTGCCTATGGATGATTATTAAAATCACGGTACTGATGAGATCAGTTAGAGCGAAACGCGTATACCGTTGTTGAAGTTTATCGTCACACATAGGATGACTGGGCATACGTAGCGACTTTGAATATTGCGAGAATAATTCGGTCCTATATTTTGGAATGATTAATATATATATAAAATGCTGCCTGGTGTTTTTCTGACTCTTCATGCTGAAAACATAGTGATTTATTTATGAGTACACCATTGTGTGTCCCAGGGCAGGTATAACAACAAATTATATTATATATATTTGTACACTTTAAAGTGTCCCTGTAAAACAGCATTTCTATTAAAATGAATTTAGTGCCTGATGAATAGTTAAACTGCAATGCGCAATACCATGCACAGAGCTTATGCTAAATTTCCTCTGATGATTCAGATTTAGGGTAGATTTTTTGAGCTTTATACACTATTAAAGCGTGTGTTAAGGTGCCTATGGATGATTATTGAAGTCATGGTAATTTCAACCAGAACTGTCTATTACATCTATCTGCCTCTTTCTACATATAAACAAGAAAAGAAGTGCCGCCGCCTGGAATCTTCAGAAGATCAATAAATAAATTAGAGATGTGACTTAACCAGAGCTGTCTATTACACCTATCTGCCTCTTTCCATATATAGAGAATTTCATGCTTCATCACTGCAAGACGGCATACCGTTTCGGCTTTGAGAAGCCTTATCAGTTGCAGCACATACAATGAATCCACAGGAAAAACATACTATATATAGATTAAGGCAGAAAAAATTCACTATATGCTAATTGCATGACTTTGCTTTCGAAGTTAATACAATGCAGTGAATTCTTTTCAGTGTAATAGACGTAAGTGGGATCATTAATTGATCAATAAAATAAACAAGAAAAGAAATACCGCCACCTGAGATCTTCAGACGATCAATAAATAAATTAAAGATGTGATTCTACCAGGACTGTCTATTACATCTATCTGCCTCTTTCTATATATAGAGAATTTCATGCCTCATCACTGCAAGACGGCATACCGTGTCGGCTATGAGAAGCCTCATCAGTTGCAGCACATACAATGAATACACATGAAAAACATACTATATATGGTTTAAAGCAGAAAGAATTCACTATATGCTAATTGCATGACGTCGCGTGCGTTTTCGAAGTCAATGCAATGCAGTTAATACTTTTCAGTGTAATAGACATTAGCGGGATCACTAAATGACAAATATAATAAATTACAAAAGAAACAGCACTGTCGCCTGGGATCTTTAGAAGACCAATAAATAAATCACATTGTTATCCAGGATCGCGATCCTGGATAGCAATGTGATTCGGCCATATATTTTCTTCAAAAATAGTAAATACAGGAAAATTGCACAAAAGTAGATTCAAGGCGTTTCAGCCAAACGGCGTTTATCAATCTTAAACAAAAAACTACAGTTAGATCAATACATCGAAAAAATCTAAAATAAACATCACGTAATTCATGGTTCGACAAATGGATGATCAGGGTTGGATCCCTAGTTCGTCTCTGTATGTAATCTACGGATTAATTCATTCTCTAAACAAAGTCGAACGTTTTTATCAATTACGTTGGCGTGTACGATAGAATAACGAAAACATTCACTCTCACCGTGTTCAATTGCATGACGTAAAGCACCATCAACTGGATTGCCTGTTATGCAACTGAAACATGGTGGACTGCTTTTGCGTTTAAAAGCCTTATCAGTTGCAGTAATATAACAAACATAGATTAAAGCAGAAAGAATTCACTATATGGTGACTACACCCTTGCGCTTTCTAAGTCAATTTAACGAATGGAATCCTTATCAGTGTAATAGACATCAGCGGGATAATAAAATGATCAATATAATTAATTACAAAGGAACTATTACTGCTGCCTGGGATCCCCAGAGGATCAATAAATAAATTAGATATTTGATTCAACCAGGACTACAATTTTCTTTGTAATGTTGACTAAATATAGCTTCATTGAAAGTGATTTCAAACGAAAAGCATTCTTAATTCATCAGGCTATGCTAAACATAAAAATACATCCTTAATCGTCAGATTACCTCTTCAACTTCTTCATAGTGATTATTTCTTCATCAGTAGGCCTTCCGAATATCTCATTGTAAAAAATTATGTTTTCGTCAAAATACGAACCGAATACGACTTTGTTCAAAGCAATTATATCGTAATAAATTTATTTAAAATAAATAGTTAAGATACCTGAAGCCTTTTTTACAAGTTTAGTATTAAATCCCAGATTTTGAAGACAAATATCGTCGTAGCATAAATATGTATACTCATCCTTCTTAAATAAGAGTAGCACTTCATTCATACTTTTGTGAAGATACATCAGGCTGTATTGTCTTGATAGTTGATCAAAGGACGTGTCGAAAAGAGATGGCTTTCAAATTAGTCAATATTATGAAAAATTCAATTTTTGTTTAAATATATTTTAAACAAAATATTTTTAGAAATATATCCATCCTGATTTGTATTTAAATTTTTTAATTTCCAGGAACGATCAGGTATGGTTGAACTACAAGACAAATAATTTTGATATTTCGCTAGTAACTACCAGCATCTTCATAAAATTAACATTAAAATGATTTTTTCCATTTTCATGTTAATAATATTTTTATTTGATATAAAAATAGATATCTTAGATATTTTTTAATTGCTGTTTTGGTTTGGTAACAAATATCCTCCGTTTGCGCGGTCTGATGTACAATCGCCGTCAGATTAGCTTTTTTAGTAAAATATGTTAACGAAAAGCATAAAAATATTATTTGCCTGCTACAAGCAAGAATTTGCCTAATCGTTGTATGAATCACGTGGAATGGCATTTCGCTTTGTTTATTAATGTTCTGCAAATTTCGTTGTACTAATTTATCGTTATTTTTTCTTTCAATTTAAATTTTCTATTTAATTTAGTTTATCGTCTTGTACCTTGCGTGAGGTTATTGGAAATTGACTTTGAAAGTTAGTTGGTATCGGCTTTCGCCTCTCGCGTAACTCAAAATAACTCAAAATAAATATACTGAATTAACTCTTCACATATTCGTTTGCTTTACTAAGCGTTTAACAAGGAAAGGTTGAAACCTTTAGAACTCTATTTAGAACTAGTGTATTTTCAAATTATGCAATTTTATTGAAAGAATTTAGGATTTTATAAATTCTCCATTTTATAAATTCCGATATATTAAGTCGGCATCTTTTATAGTTATTGACACAAACATACAAAACCAATTTAAAAAATTTAATTATGCTATTGAACGTTGAATAAACAACTTCAAATGTAGATTTTTTGTCAAAGTTTTGACTAAGCCATTAATTTATTGAATTCAACATATTACAACTTCAAATACCAGCATTCCTACTTATAGGAATGTGGTAAGATACCATCGCAGGTCAGATTCAAATCAGAAAGTCCTGATTCTATGATATCCAAATTAAGAATTATGTCATATTAAATTAATTCCAAGTAATTTGTCGTACATTCAATTAATTTTACTAATTCGTCGGCATTTGAATTCAGATGGTACAATAGAAGTACAATAAATGTGCAATATTATAATACAATAATTTTGTATTATATTAGATTTATATTACATTTAATGTTGATTTATAATTAAGTAATATATATAATTTAATAAATATCTATTAGTATAATAGATAAATTATGTAAATTATAAATTATTTTGTATTATTATAAATGCAATCTTAGTTAGATAATATTAATGTCAACAGTTGACTGATCATCAATAAAATTCTTACTTTCATGTAATTTGTTCGGCATTTCGATCTATTTAAAATAGATAAGCAGCTGGCGAATGAAAAAGAAGGCTGAAGCATTGTGGCAATTTGTTAATTTAGTTTTGATTAAATTTACTAAATCGTAGATTTATTAACTATTTGAATATTAATTAACAATTGATAAGATTAGGTCGACTTGACCTAATAAATGTAAATTTCTACAATTTACTTTTTAAAGCGACATATATTTTGAAAAATAAAATGATTAATTTAAACGATAAGTTTATATTAAAGTTTGACTTATTTTTAAAGTTTAATTTATAATTTTTGACTTATTTATATCTTAAAGTTTGCCGCAGACTGACGTTCAGAATAAATATCGCCGGTTAGATTAAACTAAGAAAGCCTTAATTTTGATCTGAAGCTTGTCTATTTAAGTAAATTAAATTATTCGATTTTGAATTAAAGAAACAGTAAAATATTTTAACTAAATGGAGATATATTATTCGCCTTAAGCATTCCTACCTATAGCATCCTGTTATTTATCGGCTTGTCAACTTTAGGAGTACAACGGGAAACTTTTTTGAAAAATTTGTCGGAAACTTAATAAGCGCAAACATTTTATAGCATTTTAAATACATGTCACTTTTGTTTACTTAAGATATTGTAATTCGGCTACTAGAAGCTCAAACTGCAAACAAATTGCATAGACAACATCAAATGTTTGACTTTTTTATATTCGATCGAGAGCATTCAAGATCATTTGATTTGAACGCCTGCGCTAGCGCTCTTAAAATAATATTGTATGCTTAACTCAGCTGATTCAACCTTTACACTATTTTACTTAAAGAACATGTATTGGCGCAGTTTCGTTTGAACTTGAAAATCGTTTGACTCCGTTAGCAACAAAAGACTTGATGGTATATCTTCTTCTTTCCGCATGTTGTTGTCAAACATTTGCACAAACAGTAAGTAGATTTTCAATTTAACAACAGAAAAGAACGGATTATATTTTAAGAATATTATAGTTCTCGGTGAGATTTATAATAATTTATTGAACTTGGCAAATGCGTGCCAGCTGCACGCTTACAAGTCCACTATAATTTATAACCAATAAATTTACAATCAAAAGAGTAACCAATTTGCATCACAGATTCTCAGAAAATTCATCGATACTTGCTAAGGATAAAGATGTACCAGCATATACCTTAGAAGCAAATTGGTACGAATCCCCTAACATTTCAGATATCTCTCCAGATGATGAACTAATGATGTTTAATCTTAGCTTAGACATCTTAAAAGCCTGAGTTCAATGTATCACGTTGAATTCAGAATATAAAAAATCTTGCTGATGTTGCATTCCCTAAAGATTCGGATACCTACAGGATATTAATCATGTAGGTATCTACATATATCTGTGTCTATTAATCGTGTAATTAAATCACATTATAATTATTTGTAATTATTTAATGTCGATTAATACTTTTCTGTAGGGCAATCACGTCTTTTCCTTAAAATTCTTTAGTCAATATAAAGATAATATCGAAATATTTATAATTATTGTATAAGCATTTTGCAAAGATTTCTAAAGAGCAATTACTATTTTTGTGTCATTTTTATCATTTTATTGAAAATGAAACAACGCGGACAAAATTATGAATAAGCCAAATGTCACGGTTTCGATTTTTTTCGAATATCACTTGTACTTTCAAAAAAATATTAAACTTTGACATTTGCGGCAATCATAGACATCACCACATCGCCATTGCTTAAAGACGTCAAATTTTATGTATTTTTTCGCTTTAGTTTTCGCTTGAACTCGCTCGTTTATTTTTCTTTATTGCAAGCTTTTGTTTTCCATTCAAGGAATTTGTTAACACAATTTGCTCATTTGCTTTAAATACCACTATGTTTCTCAATTTGGACTATTTCAAATGCTGCTTACTTGAAACCTGCTTACATGATATTTTCCGGTATTACATATCTATTTGCTATTTTAAACAAGTTTGAACCCTTCTTTTCAGTTCAAATCCAATAGATTTCTACACAATAGCTGAACATTTATTTGTTCATCAAGACTCATATTTGATATCAACTGTTCTGCACATTTGGTCTAGCAATTCGCACTATCTATTTGACAACAGCCTTAGTAATATCATATTTTCTTACCAACCAGAATTAAGAATGATACGATCCTGGCATGTGTTTACGCACGCTGCTTTTCAACAATTTGATGCTTATCTGAAGAATGACGAGCTGGTACTTTTAAAGCCTGTAAATGAATTAGTAACAAATAGTTGCAAAATAACTTTTTATATTTTAGGAACTAGTTAGATGGGCTTTATGTAGCGATTATTCATATAACATAGTTCTTTGTGCGAATTGTAAGTTTTTCATTATAAATAAATTCAACAGTCATTGTCTGCATGCTTTTTGATTTCTTTAACATGCTTTGCTAAAATGCTTTAAGGTTGCTAACAATTAATCAATATATATATCAAATAGCGTATTATTTGCTTAAGTTTTACAAGTATACGATCAAAATCTAGAGTTTTTATTTAAAAAATGACTATGATCTAGATTTAATTAAACAATTCATATTATTTTTAAATTCCGGCTTATTTCAAATACGTTTAAATGCTTGTAAATCAAATCAAGTCGATCGAAAACAATTCGTAAGTACGCAACAACGAGTTTGATGTGTGTCAATAGGGCGATATGCTCATTTAATTTAGAAATATTTACTACAATTCACTAACGCAATGTTGTTAAACTTTATTTTTCCAAATAAGAGTCATATAGTTTCGTGTAGTTAAGTGGTGTCAATTGTTCAAAATCTGTTTAATTTGATTAAAAATCAAATTTAATTTGTTTCATAAAATATTAAATTCTCTGATAAATTCATAAATTGTATCACTAGAAATTCGATTATTTCTTAATTTTAATTTTTTAATTGAATATTCAATATTGGTATTTATAAACTGGATGTCGAGTATTATACGACGGGACACAAGGATTTTTACAATTTCTCAGATTATATATTTTATTTAATTAATTAGATTAGATAACTGAGTCTACGTATTTTATACTCTAAATAAATTAAAAATAAAGATAAATAAAATCAATAATTATAAATAATAAACAATTATATAATATTTTATATAATTTATATTTTTATTTATTTTTCTTTTGTTTTTTTTTTCAATTTTATAATTATATTAAATAATCAGTTAGCTGATTTGATTGGTGTAATGTTTCGCTTGATAGTTTGAATTACCGTTTCAATTATTTGTTATAAGAATATGATATGTGAATGTTAATGTCAAAACAATAAATAATTTAATATTACAACGTTATTTGCGGCATCAACAACTATGCTTATTAGACTCCATCAAATTCTTTGAATGATGGATCATGTTCAAGCCATAAATCATGTCGCATTGACCCACTTTTCTCATTTAATAGTTTTTCAACTTGGATGGCTTCATATAGTTTCGTGTAGTTAAGTGGTGTCAATTGTTCAAAATCTATACGATTCATATCATCTCTCGATAAAATTAGAAATTCAATTTTATGATATTCAATTTTATAATATCATAAAATTATATTGTGACTAAATATTATAATTATATTATGACTATTATATTAAAATGTTGAACATGCATCAAGTATTTTAGTATCAGTAATAAATAAAAATCAAATTTACACAAGTCATAAAAAATAAATCAATCAAAAAAATAAAATTTTTAATATTTTTATACAAATTCATATTATATTTAATAGTTTCATATCATTTTTAAAGTTTTAATTATTTTAAATACAAAAGTTTTTTAGTGAAAATTACAATGGAATTATTTTAGTCAAGTGTGAATACTTCAATAATTAGTTAAAGAAATCAATATTTTAAATTTAACTATTTTAAAAGCATTTATTTTCATTAAATCCATTATATTATTGAGTATAAGTACGGGTCATATGGTAATTTAATGTACTTTTAATTTGAGCTGATTCCAATCGAAATAAAAATCGAAATTCCAATCAAAATTAAGTGCTCTTAGTATTGAGTAAGAAGACTAAATATATCTGATCCTTTTCGATGATCACCTTTCTATTAAACCCTTCGTCCGTGACAAGGTCCGCTCGTCTAACTTAATTCTCCGTGACATCCGCCGTGTTCGCCCCCTTATCGACTTCCGTTCTTGTATGTCTATTCTTTCATCGCTTCTCTTTCCTAAAATCGATTACTGCCTTAGCCTTTTCGCAAATTCTCCAAAATCCATCATCCTATCCTTACAACGAATAATAAACTCCGCCGTTCGAATACTCTTTCGTCTCCGTCGCTTCGACTACACATACACATATCTTGCCCAACTCTCCTGGCCCACAATCCACATCTGCATCAAACTCTGCCTACTTATCGTAACTTTTGGTCTCATCGCTTTCGGCTCCTCATTGTTCATCAACCTTACTTTCTTAGACGACACTCGTTCCACCTCGCTATCGCTGCGTTCCCGTCATACCCTCTTACTCCACATTCCCAATTACTCCAACAATTACGGTCTCTGATCCCTCCTCATCGCCGCCCCACTCGCCTGGAATCAACTCTCTCGACGTCCGCCGCGCTCCTTCCATTTATAACATTCACACACCTCCTCAGTTTAAACTTTCTCGACACATGATTTACATCTTTGTTTTGTTGTGATCATGTAAGCGTGCGCTGGCACGCATTTGGTAACAAGTCAGCTTAGCATATATCCAACATCGAATTCTGTTCTTGAAAACGAGGAAATTGATAAAATAAGCGATATCTTCCGCAAACTATTTTAGACATTTACGTTTAGAGAATCCATAAATATTTAGCTGTTTCCCGGACATTGTTTTAAAAAGCATCTTACAATGGCCTCGCTATCTATTTTCTAGGAAATATATAACTATAGTTATCTATTTCCTAGGAAATATATAACCACATCCGCGAGAAAACCATCAGCTGGGTGCACAGTTCGCCTAATCAAATCATGAAAAAGATAGCGATAACTCACAAGACTTTCAAGCATCTTAATGTTGAAGTAAGAATACATTGACAACACAATCGGGAAGACGCCTTACCAAATTATTTAAGCCTTATCTGGTTAGCGAAAAGGTTGCTTCCACACAGTATTCAATATGTAGACTCACGAATCATATAACTGAGTCTCAGTATTTTATTCGATATATAAAAAAATAAAGATAAATAATAAATAATTATATAAGATTTTATATAATTTAAATTTATATCAAGTTAAAATTTAAAATTGAAATTTAAAATAAAATTTTACGGTTAGTTGAATAATACATAACATACGATGTATCAGAATAAGGAATAGAGGTCATCAGTAAAAACTGCTATGCTATCAGGTTTCGGCCCATAACTCCTCTACCCAACATAGCAGCGGGTCCAAATACGTGTTAAGAACGTATTTCCTCTGATAAAATTTGATTATCTAGTGTTTTATTCTAATACAAAGTATATTATTTATTATCCATCCATAAAAATTTGCCACTTAAGAGTTTAAATTTATTTTTAATATTATTGTGTTGATTTATATATTTTACTATTTTCTATTTGATGGTATTTTTATAATAACATAGTTTAAAATATGCATCTATTAAATTATTTAAATGATATTGAACTAAGCCAATATCATTACATATTATAGCAATTCCTAAGTTTTTATTATTTATATTTCTCGGTTTTCTGTTTAATTTATTATTTATTATTTATTATTATAAAAATAGTAAAAAGAGATGAATCTTCCTTTGACTGATGGTTTTCTTAAAAATCTAAATTTATTCTACGGCAAAGTACTTAAACTTGATCAGGATATCTATCAGACTCCTGCTTTTCTTCAAACAGCTTGGAGTAGCCCTCTCGCAAGTAAGCGCACTTTAATCTGGAGAGCTTCTCTTGACGGATATCACCCCAAGTTCTGTAAAAAAGGAAGAATCATACATGAACGATCATCAACCTGTGTACGCTGTTTTTGCAACACAGCATGCTCATCACTCTTACATGTATTTTCCTGTGCTCAATTGTCTTGTTTATCTTTAAAAACAATAGATACGCTGAAGTGGGGGTAGGCTTATAGGCTTATTTCGGCTGACGATGCGTACCTGTGTCACGTACAATCAATTCGAGCCAATCAATGAAATTTTAAGCAGCTCAAGAAATAAGAAGAAAGACAATTGTTCTGACTTTATATTTGTTATCTTATAATCTTTTTTATATGCCCAAGCCGAAACGCGGAGTGACTTTAATAAATCACTACATTATTATTTATTATTTATTTTTTATTATTAGTGTATCTAATACAATGTACATGTGGATTGCAATATGTTGGAAAAACATATCAAATGTTGAAAACTGGGTTTAGGCAACACATATATAATATACAGCATAATAGTCAAACTATATTTCATAAATATATGAGATTAATAGGACATGATATTAAAAACTGTAAATTATTTATTTTAGAACATATTATCGAAGAAAACATTTCAATATTAAATCAAAAACTATTAGAAAAAGAAGATTTTTGGATTAAAACGCTTAATTCCATGTACCCATTAGGATTGAATGACGTGGTACAAGGAATTGGCAGAAGTAGTATAATACATAATAAACAACTATATTGTGATAATCCGGTTAAACGCAAACCAAGAAGTCATGGTGATAAAAAGAATAGGAAAAATAGAGCTAAAAATATTTAAAAAGATATGTATATAAATGAACAATTAGAAATATTAAAACAACTTTTAAGAGATAATAAGCTGAAAGATCTTTATGTAAATATAAGAAGTTATTCTAAAGATATCATATGTTCAATAAATCAAAAATTAATTAACGACTATGATAGGCTAAGTTGTATAATAGACAGTTATCGTAATACAAAATACTATAATCGTACAATAAATGTTAATAATAACAATAGAAAATATACATTAACCATAAACTTCATTAATAAATGTATAGATAATAAATGTATAGATAACAATAAATGTATAGATAACATAAATATAGCCGGACTTTTAAATAATTCTAAAAGTAAAGAAATAATAGGGTCAGATTTAAGTAAATATATTCCTAAAATAATGTATAAACTCATACCACCATTAGGACGAAAAATTTGTAATTTTAATAAAGAATTAAAATCAATATGCAACGATAATATTAGAAACATAACGGAAACAGAATGCAATTGTAAAAGTCTTAGTTTTGATAAAATAAATGAACATATATGTACCCATAATCTAGAATTAATTGAAAATTGTGAATTAAGAAAGCTGCTATCAAAAGGGTATAAATATAGATTGAAATAACAACAATGACAAAAATAAAATTTACAATTCGTTATATAATAACTTAAATGATTACTTTAGTAAGCTGATTAATAGTGAAAGCTCGAATATATCTAAGATAAACATTTGCAAAGATTATATATTTGATAAAATTAAAAATAAAATGAAAATAACAAACAATTATAAAAGGAAAGAAATAATTAATAAAGATATGTATACATAACTTACTAAATTAAAGGATAACTATATAATAACAACTATTGATAAAGCTAGTTATAACCTTGTCTTCATATGCAAAAAGCTTTATTATAATACACTAATGAAAGAGGTTAATTCTAATGATTTAAATGTAAATCCAACATATGAACGTAGTGAGTTGAGTTTTGAAACAATTATTACAAGTCACTGTTATATAATGAATAAAAAGCGTATAAAGATTGAATCAGATAATAAAAATATGCCTATATTATATTGGAATCCAAAATTACATAAAATTCCAATAAAACCTAGATTCATATGTAGTGCGTTTAAATGTACATTAAAACCACTTTCTGTCTATATGAATAAAATACTTAAAGCAATTAAAGCGCAATTTAAAAAATATTGCAAGGTAATCGAAATTAATACAGGTATAAAACACTATTTCAGTATAAATTCTACATCGAATTTTTAGAACAGACAAAAGGAATAAATTTTCAAAATATAAATACATACGATTTTGGTACGTTTTATACAAATCTAGATTTAGTAGATATTAAAGAAGCGTTAGTAAAATTAATTAATCTTATATTCGGAAAAAGATATACATATATATGTTATAATAATTATAACGTGTATCTAACAAAAATTTAACCATCAAGTAAATATAAATATATGGATAAAATTAAATTAATAGAATCCTTAAATATTTTAATAAATCAAAATTATTTAAAAGTAGGGACATCTATATTTAGACAAGTAAAAGGTGTTCCAATGGGTGGTAATAGTAGCCCAATTATAGCTGACTTGTATTTGAGCTCTATAGAATATGAATTTGTTCATAACTATGTTAAAACTAAATCTAAACTATATAAACATATGAAATATATGTTTCGATACATTGATGATATATGTGTATTTAATTCAAATAATTTTTATTCAATTAGTGAACAAATTTATCCAGAAAGCCTTATTCTTAACAAAACCAATATTAATGATAAAGAATGTGTGTATCTAGATATGAACATTAAATTAACATTAACTAAAACTACTATTAATTTATATCGTAAAGATGACATATTTAAATTTACAAGAAACATATTTTTGCATGAGCATTCATGCATACCATATAATATTAAATATAATACATTAAAATAATGAAATTTTAAGAATTGCAACAATATGTAATTATATTGGTTTTCTTCAAAATCATTTAAATAATTTAATAGATACATATTTTAAACTAGGTTACTATAAAAATAACATCAAGCAGAAAATAGTAAAATATATAAATCAACACAATAATATAAAGAATAAATTTAAACTCTTAAGTGGCCAAATTTTTATGGATGGATAATAAATAATATACTTTGTATTAGAATAAGATACTAGATAGTTTTATCAGAGGAAATACATCATTAGCATGTATTTGGCCCCGCTGCTATGTTGGGTAGAGGAGTTAGGGGCCGAAACCTGATAGCATAGCAGTTCCTCATGATGACCTCTAATCTTTATTCTGATACAACGTCTGCTATTTATTAGTCAATTCATAAAATTTACTTTTTAAATTTCAATTTTTTATTTTAACTTGATTTAAATTATAAAAAATCTTAAAACGATTATTTAAGATAATAATTATTTAAGATGTATTAAGACTCAGTTATCTGATTTGATTTATAAAATTTTCGCTTAATAGTTTAAATGAATTTTTAATAATATTAATAGTATTTATTATTTAATATATATTTATTTCTCAATTATATGAAATAAAAAATTCAACAAATTTAGGACCCATTTTGCTAGCTTTTTTATTTTTTAATTAGATTTCAAAATTTTTGTTGTTCTAACAAATTTAATTTTTAATTTCTTACAAATTTAATTTTTTATTCTATTCAAATTTTTTTATATAACATTTTGATTAAAAATTATACTTTAAAATTATAAGTATTTAATTTTCATATTCAAATAGAACGTATGTGTATAATTATTATAAATCAACTTCTAGTACTTTGACATAATAATGACTTAATAATTATGTTTTATATCAATATTTTGTAATCGTAATTGATTATATTGTAGAGCATTACAAGTATATTACAACTAGAAATTAGTTCTTTTATTTAGAAATTTATATTTTGTCATTGGCTAATTTTTTAAAGCATATCGTATCTTTGACCCAGGAAATTAAAAGCCAAAAATACTTATTGTTTATTTAATGTGTGCTGATGTAAAGAATATATCTTATTTTGATTATACTTTAAAATAATTAGTTTTTTGATTAATTCCCATATTATATTCATTTTGAATGTATAATTAGCCTTCTAACGAAATCAAGTTCTAGTACTTTGACATTTTTGTGTTTTATTTGTCAAAGTGCACATTCTCGATTTGATATCAAGTATCTAGTTTGATTTAAGTTTACTGCTCGAGTTCCCAGCTGGCTAGACAAGCTTAATTGATCTTCTTTAACGATTTTTTGTTAAGTCCGGGCACTTAATTACGTTTAATAAATACTTACATGATTGGGCACAGAAAAACACACAATGATTTATAAAAATAATACATAGAATTAAGATAATATGTATATAATTGATTTGAATTGTAAAACACGGAGCAGTTAACCGTTTTCACACCGGACACAAAAATAATGTTAAAATTTCATTACTTATTCATCTACCGAGTAATACATGTGTTTTTTCCTATTGCAAAACTTTATTCCACGTATTTTAATTTCCAATTAACAATAATTGAAAACACTTTGTTTGGGTTAAAACAATTTTCTTGATATTACCAAATTAAAACAAGAAGAAAAGTTATAAAAGTTACAAGATAAAATACACAAAGAATATATGTATACAACTGACTATATTATTTTAGGTAATATAGTCAACTGACTATATTGGGTTTTGCAGTAAAACCCATTTTCAAATTTTTAAAATTCGACAAATTTTTAAATTTGTCAAATTTTATAAAGCAAATAAGGAATTATTAAAATATTAAAAACAAATAAGGAATTATTGGAGTTGGATCAAAGAATAGAGGAAATTAATTTTGATATTTCGCTAACTTCTGTTAGCATCTTCAGAAAATTACAATGTTTTTTAAAATGTGCATGCTTATGTAAAATAAGTTCAAAATGATCGCCGTCATTTGCTTTGGGCAGGTGCTGCTATTGTTAGCGATAACCAGTTGCTTTCAAAATTAAAATTTATTCAACTCTGAAAACTGTTTTCTGATTGTTCATTGCTTCAATTTTAAATTTCTGGCAGCAGTTCCTGGTGAAAATTCAAAATTATTTTAAAATTATTAATGATTAAATAATGTTAACATATTAATTGATATCATATTACTTGGTTAAAGATTAATATTATAAATTATTAAAATTAATACAATAATTTGACAGAATTGTTATATTGCAAAAAGATAAAAAAATTAAATATAAAATTAATCAAATTACACAAATTTATATGAATTATTAAAATTAATTTGAGTAATTATTATAAATATATATCACTAATTTAACACGACTTAAATTGTAATTCTAATTTCAATTGTAAATTTCTGAATATGCTAACAGAAGTTAGCGAAATATCAAAAATAATTACGTCTTTCCTTTGATCCAGCTCCAATAATTATTTATCAATAAATGGATTAGTATCAACTATTTAAAATCATTCGACAGTGCTACTTGTCTGCAGATATCTAGAAACTTGGAAAAAATCAAAATAAAGAGGTCGAAATGTAAAATGGTCATTATATTTTTAAAAGTCTGCAAAGAAAATAATTTAATTCCACTATTTTTAAATTTTTAACATTTTAAAAATGTTACCCATTTTCAAAATGTTTTCCTTGTCTTCCTTATTATGTAAGTGCACTAAATTATTATTTTCGTGACTGATTCTCTTTATTGTGGTAGCTATGCCGTCTCCAGTATTCTCATCGTTAAAAAGTTTATTCGATAGCATCATTTTAACGCTTCGAAAAAATGTAAGTTAATGCTTTATCATTTATAGTCGAAATCCTTTTGCATTTTAAAGCAGCAACGTTGCTCACAGATTTTAAGTCTGTTGTCCACATCTTTCCAGCTAGAGCTATGTGATAGTTGTAAAATTTTAAAAAGCATTCGACACAAATTAAGCCGATTTCTTCGCCATTGTATCGAGAACTACGAGAATACAAGCATAGATATCAATCTGATGTATTATGCTTCAAAATTTGGTAGGCCAAAATTTCAGGTTTGTGATATAAAATAAGTGCTTATTTTATTATTATATAAATATATTTATATTTATAACATTATAAATAATAATGGTTGAAAGAATTTAGGTTCGATCTAAACGTGGAATAGAGTTCTAAACAAACTACAACGGTACAGTCTTCTGAATAGTACGGACGTACCATTAAAAATCACCGGTATCACCGATTCATATGTTCGAATGAATACGATTGCTATATGTATAATATAAGATTTATTATATATTATATGCAATATATATTATATATTATATGCAATATATATTATATATTATATGCAATATATTATATATTATATTATCTACAATATTATTACATACAATGCGTTAGCTGAGAAGTTGTATTACCCGATCAAAAAAAGAAAAAAGAAAAAAAAAGTTTACAAGTTAATATAGGGTAATCAGTAACTTGTCTGCATCGATATCATTTGAATCAGCAAGATCGAAGATATCCGTTGAAGTGTGAGTGTCGATTCTCCATCCATGCTAGGCACAGTCGCATGAAGTGCTTCATGAAGCTATAAACAGTTTTGCGGCAACCATTATATAAAATCAATGGTTGATTAATGTATAGACAGAATTAATATAGATCTTTTCTATGGTTGCGTTGATGTGTTGAAACCGCCATTGATTTAAAGAAGAAAGATAAATTTATTGTTAAGCTTTTGTATAATGACCTTCTTCAGAACTAGTTTTTGTTTTTACTGAATAACTAGTTCTGAAGAAGATCATAAGGCCGAGATCGTAACAATAAATCTATCTTTCCTATTTCCATCAATGCTGATTACAAACACATTGACGCAAATAGAGAAAGGATCTACGAAGTGAGTATCCCTGCAATTTTCAGTTCATTAACAGAAAATATATAAATATATTTATATTTATAACATTATAAAGAATATTATAAATTGATTGTTCACTCATTTTTAAATTATATTTAATTAGTGGAGAGAGTTAAATTATTATTTTTATTAAAGGTCAAATTTTCGATAGCTAACTGCTATCATACTCAAGACAGAATTATGAAAAATGTACAACAATATCAAAGCATATATTTAGTTCACGACGCAGCAAATCAAAGTATTCAAAATCCGCTACTACTGCGCAGTAGATAAAACAACTAGATGTGCTCTTTTTTGAAAAATATTTATATTCTGTTAAAAAAACGGGATCCGGCGCTGTTATAGGCCATTCCTTCAACATAAATTTCTTGTGTTCTTAATCATATAATATCTTTCTAGAATAGTGTAATAATTACCGTGGAAAACGGTATTTTAGAACAAAGAATACAGACAGCATGTTTTACGAATAAAAAATATTAATGCGTAATAATAAACCGGATATTGATCTTATAACTAATATTTTATAATTATAATTAAATATTTTGTTATTAAATATTTATAAAAATATTATACGGTATTTTAGAACAAAGAATACAGACAGCATGTTTTATGAATAAAAAAATTAAAAATTAAAATGGTATTTTAGACATATGTTGTTTGTATTGAATATAGACAGCATGCTGATACAAGTATTAAATATTTATAAAAATATTATATTTTTATTCAATATTATATTTTTATATTATATTTTATTATATTTTATGGTATTATTCGAAATACCATTCAATCTTATAACTAATATACTAATATTACTTAATTAATTATATTAATAAATTAATTCAAAATTATTTATTATTAATTACAAACGGGATATTGATAATTAATAATATAATAAACCGGATATTGATCTTGTATCCTATAAAAATATATCTTATAACTAATATACTAATATTAATTAATTATATTAATAAATTAATTTATAATTATTTATTATTAATTACGAACGGGATATTGATAATTAACAATATAATAATAAAAATCCGGATCTTGTAAATCTTAAAATTTATGTTTGTTAATAATAATTGATAAGTTTTGTTTTATACTAATATGTAAATAAATTAATAAATAAGTTAATTAATAAATTTATTTATAATGTATTAATAAATTAATAAGTATATTAATGCGTAATAATAAGCAGGATATTGATCTTATAACTAACATTTTATAATTAAATGCTTTGTTTGTTAAATTTATTATTTATTTATTATTATTGTAATAATAATTAATAAGTTTTGTTTGTATTTTCATTGTATTTTTTATGTTTATTTTTATTAACATTTTATTGTGATCTAAAGTATAATTTGTAAACTTTAACTTTAGCCAAAAAGAGTGTATCCAATTTTCATAAATTAATTTTAAATTAATTTATAAAAAGTATTTTCAATATTTATAATTTAAATTACAATATTTAATATTTTTAGTAAAATAAATTAAATTTCTAAATACTCGTTATTGATAAGTAAATACATCTGTAAATGAAAATTTTGTGTTATTTTCAGTTTTAAGTATTCACGTATTTTCTAATTTTACTGTCTGGTATTTTCTATATTGAATTGTCCACATGTATAATGCTTTATCAATCTAATTTTAAATTTAAGATTAAATCTACTTAATATGTTATAATATAATAATAAAGGGTGGTACCGCTTCATCATCGGGTGCCCTACGTCTTTCGACAACGCAACCTAGTGATTTTGAGGTGTTCTTACAGAGATTAAATATTGATAATACTTGCTCGAGAACCTTGTGATTTTGGCGTGTTATTACAGAGATTAAATAGAGATTGTGATTTTGACGTGTTATTAAATAGAGATAATACATGCTCGAGGTTTGAATCCCGTACATAGAGTTTGCAGTGCACACGCTTCCACTACTCGGCAAAGAGGGCTTAATAATAAATAATATTATTTCAATAACGTTTAAAAATAAATTACCCCAGGTACTACAATAAAGTTTGAATTCTCTCAATACAGCTCAATAAAATCGGTTTAAAATGTATCATCTGCTGTTTTGACTTTATGTACATAAAACAAAATACGTTACGGCCACAAGACCAGGTTATGATCTAGAATTTTTAAAATATGAATAGATCTTAGAAATTAGGATTTAAATACCGGTTTACGAATTAGAAATATAGCGATTAATGTTTAACCTAAATTTTTATCGTCATTTATTATCTTTAGGAGTTACATTCCATAACAATTTACAGTGCAATGTTGGATCTCTGCTTGATTTGTGTGCCAGATCAAAAGAATTTAAATACTTAGATTTACTATCTCTCTTGGATACAAATTGTCAAATTTCACAACAACGAAGAACTGATTACTATATGCAGCTAATAGATCGCAGTTCCACATTCAATTTTGATACAAATGTGCGATGGGTAATATTGTCCTTAAATCATTATCCTGAATCAATTATGCTCCAATGTAATAACTTACCTTGGTCGCAAGTATCATCTGTCTTTATTTCAAATATACCGCTTATTTTGTTCAAGTGCAGAACAACTTATTACTGTAAACATGACTTTACCGGACCAATTAGCTGCGAATTAATTAACTGGATGCTGCAGATTTCTTCAAATATAAAAGATTTTGCTTCTGATATGTACAACTTTGTAATTAATCTGATTCGATGTGAAATTCCAAAAACCAAATACGTTCTTAGATGCATTTTTTATTTGTTAAGTACTGCTGATTCTACGATGACCGTTAACGATTCTGGTGATGATATACTTAAACTATGTGAGCAAATGAGATCTACGGACATTTTTGGATGGCAGAATGCAATAATAACATTTGCGATCGAGCAAATTGATTATATGAAATCAGCGAACACTGTGAAACTACTCGGTACCCTAATGATATCACCCACCTCAGAATCATTGACTAATAATTTGCTGTGCAGATCAATACACCTGCTCCTTTACGCCTATTTACATTTTTCTATTAGTGAGGCGATTAACTATACAGCGGCCATTCTAGCCGTGCACACAAACGAAAATGATTTATCTGGCTTTCTATTTAATTTACCCGTTCAGCTCCAGTACATAGTCTTATCATCGATATCATTAATAACGTCAGCCGATATGTCGTCACCCACAATAATAAACGCATTTCTGAGCTGTCGCTTCATTCGTTCCAATAAGCTAATCCTGTTGTGTATTGCCGTTGTGCATCAAAATGCAGAACTTTATAAGTCCATCACCGATTTCATCAATGATGATCTCATTTTAAATTCTGTTCCTTTCATATACAAAATTTTAATCACTTACTTTCATGAACAAGCCGATCGGTGGCAGAGTTCACTTGAGTATTGCGCCCGCTTGTCGAAATGCTCACTTCGATCACTTACAGTCCTGACAAGACAAAGTATTTGTGAACAAATCATTGGAGACGCTGATTTGGTTAGTTGCTTTCCTGAACGAGTATTGGCTATACTCCGCTTGGTGGCTCGTATATCCAATGAGGGACAAAATAATGAAGGTACTGAAATTGCCAATCAACTAGATATTTTACTTCAACCAAGAATACCCGGAATTTTGCTTGTTCTGGAAAAGCTAGTGCTATCGGAACGATTGACTTGTGTAGCATTTTTGCTTAGCATTTTGTCAGATAAGCTGATACAGCGATGTACCACCCGTTTTATTCGTATACTGAAAACGTGCTGTGGATGTGACGATGATGCCAATATTGACGAGAAAAGTCGTCAGTTGTTGTGTTCAACATTATATGCATTTGCTAGTAAGATACAAATGTCACAACTGTCCCCTTGCAGTTGTCTGTCACTTTTAAGCTGTTTGCATTACATAGATCCTGATGTGAGTGATGATATTTTCATCGGATGTCAATTGGAACCGGACATTTTACCAGGATTTACAGGAGTAAAGAACATATCACATGTCATGAAGGCATTTGAATTTTCATCATCTGAATTGACTGTTCTCTATCTTTTAAAAATAACGTGGCGTATTATAGAATCATCTAATTACAACAGTCCAGAGAGTTCCATATTTTTGTCACAAATGCACTGTAATCAAATTGCGTCATTTATTAATTCAAACGTAGAGTTCTATATGAACAACAAGGATACAATGATTTTTGCTGGTAGAATATTAGGTTCGATCACCATTACTTCTAGTCATTGCTTAATGAGGTCGTTTACCAAGCAAGAAGACATATTACTTGTGGGTAGCAATAGTAAATTTCATCAATTTTTTATTTGCAAGGAAACTGGTGATCTGCAGTTTACCAACGAATGGATTTCAAAATATCTTTGTATGTTATCAAGACTATTTTTTACCCTTAACAATCGAGATGCGGTTTGCTTCTGTATTCAAGAAGCGCACGTTCATCTAAGGCTTACTAGCGTAGACTTGCCCGAACCTGTCAAAGATGTGTTGTCGATGTTTAGCGATTCAAAGCTTCGTATAAAATCAGCAGGAGGAAGAAAAATACCGGTGCTTGAAACCATATCCAACACTTTGCCATCGCTGCCATCATTGAACGATGATAAATCTGACAATTGGCATGTTAAACTATGCTTGTGGTTATTTTCAAAACTACCTGACAAGTGTAATACGGTACTCGGAGCTTTAAATGCATGCAATTTGCTTTTCGCAACTGTTTCTGACTCGGAAAAATGTGAAGATGCAGCCAAAGTAATTTTACCAGCTTTGCTAGCAATGCTTTTCAAATACGGAGAAACAGACAATGTTCATCAGTTCTGTGAATTTCTTATGCTTACATTGAATATTTTTAATAAACCAAAAGACCACACGCCAACGCTTGCTATAAATGATAGGCAAGTATCCATTCATTTGGCTATTGAACAACTTCGGATCGATCGATTCGATGGAGTCGATGATTTGATTTCACGATTCGTTTCACTGCAGTTTATTCGCAACTGTCTTCAGTTTAACGCGCTATTGGCGCTTTACTATTGCTCATGGGCCTTGAAATCTCAACTAATAGTATTTGATTTGCAATGCGCTAGACTGCTACAAGAAGCCTATTGTCGTCTTGAAGATCTTGACAATGTCGTCGGCGTTACAGTTTACTATCAAAATCAGTTTCCATTACAGAAAGATCTTGCATTAAAGGCGCGGTCATGTGAGGCTAAAGGATTAGATGAGGAAGCTAGAGAATGTTTTAGACTGCTTTGTGAAACAGAAAACTCCGATCAGTGGATGAATGCGTACGAAGTTATCGACGAAAAACTCAAGAAGTCATTACTTGAATCGTGTGAAGTCGAACGCCAAAGCTGTTTCAAGTTTTTAAGCAAATTTGATTTTTGCTCCTCCTTGCAACCGATATTCAACGAAATCAGTAACAATATTTCTACTTCAAATAAATCAAATTCCTCTAAAACATTGAACTCGATGCTTGATAATTTTGTAATTAAGGAAATCAGCTTTCTAAAAGAGCAAAATAAGCTTAATCGTATTTTCTTTATGGAAGCGAGATTGCATCGAAGTTTCGTTAGACTTAAGCTTCTCGAAGAACTGAGACAAAGCGATTTGTCATTCAGATGTACCGGTAAATCTAGCACGGACACTGTGAGCGATATTAAGTGTGGCACAGTAAAATCAACATATATCCGGGATAGTAGTCACCTGCTAAAATTCGAATTGGATTTATATCTCCAAGTAAAACGACAATGTTGTATCGTACGCAGTGATCTACCTGAGAGTTATCGACGTCGAAAGCTGGTTGAGCTGTATGTAAAGCACGCCGAACTGTGCAGATTGGAAGGAAGCAACCATCGTCTGGCTAGTGGTAATCGCTTTTTGTTAAGGGCTGAACATCTTGACCCAGAATGTCCAGTTGTTATTCTCGAAAGAGCCAAATGGTTGAACGTAACTGGAAGACAATTAGATGCGATTATTGAGCTAGAAGGAGCTCTAGTCAAATCCAGTGATCTAGAGAGCATGCTACTGTATGCGCAATGGAAATCGGAGGCGTCACTGGTTGATAATTACAAGCTTTTAGAACTGTACCAAAACGCAGCTAACGTACACCCAAATTGCGAAGAGGCTCATTTTCAGCTTGCCCGATTTCTCGACTCTACTACTGGATGCACGACGGAGAATAAATTTCTTCTGTTGCCAAGATCAATTGAACTGACCGTAAAGTCCTACTGTGAATCAATCTTACATCGTTCAAGTGATGATTCTTCAAAGAAGTCATACCTGCTTCAATCATTGCCTCGAGTGTTTACACTTTGGTTTCTGTCTGGACGCTTAACATACCTAGCTGAAAATGCTCAACCAGGACAATGGTCTCACCTGTGTACTCGTACCCTTTCAAAGCATATAGAGCACCTTACACTGACAATACGAACAACCATACGTAGTATTCCAACACAGCAGCTACTTCAAATCAGTATAAGCCAGTTGACTAGTCGGCTTTGCCATCCTCATCCTGTTGTATCAAGCGCTTTGATTGCAATTCTTGCACGAATTTTAATCGATTTCCCTCATCAGACACTGTGGCGTCTTGTTTCTGTATCACAAAGTTCGTACGATAGGCGTAAGGAACGGTGTAATCGGCTGTTTGACGTTGCTCGCAAAAAATGTAACAACAGCGATGAACTTAGTAAACTTATAAAGAATTGTCTTGATGTTAGTGCTTTGTTTGTCGAGCTATGCGAAAGGCCTATCCGCAATAACGTTACAGAAATGTCAATGAAAAAGAGTTTTCCTACCTTGAAGCGTCGCTTGGATCATCAGGATGGTTTTCATCTATTGATTCCAATACATAATCAGCTGTTTATGGTGTCATCATCGATAAATGAACACAAAGTAACAAGCTCTTTTCTGCAAGAACAAAGATCGAGTAATGAGTTAATCTTTTTTACCGGTATAGAAGATAAAATTTCAATAATGCGCTCACTTCAAAAGCCTAAACGCATTGTTGTTAGGGCATCTGATGGCTGTAAATATAATTTCCTTTGTAAAGCCAAAGATGACCTACGTATCGATCATCGTCTATTGGAAGTTGCTAATCTGGCGAACCAATGCTTTAGCAATCAAGAGGATTTCCGTTTATATGCAGTAACACCGCTAAGTGAACAGTGCGGCTTGATTGAATGGATCCCCAACCAAGAGACACTTAATTCTGCAATGCAATACCCTGACACTTTAATCGCATCCGTTCGTGAAATATACCCACCTGTGAACAGCTCTGCTCGAGCTAGATTAGATGTTTTCGAGAACAGGATACTATCCAAATTCAAACCCAGCAGGCTGCATCGTTGGTTTCTACGACAATTTGATTTTGTATCAGATTGGTATTCTGCTTGCAAACGATTCACTCGAAGCGCTGCCGCTTGGTCAATTTTAGGATACATAATCGGGCTCGGAGACCGTCATTGTGATAATATTATGTTAGATCAACTATCCGGTCAATGCGTTCATGTGGATTTCAACTGTTTATTTAATAAAGGTGAAAGTCTTCCAATACCAGAGATAGTTCCGTTCCGACTTACCCATAATATTGTTGATGCACTAGGACCTGTTGGCGTTGAAGGCCAATTTAGAATATCATGTCAACTGATTCTGGCGGAAATACGAAGGAACAGTAGTTTGCTAATTAATGTTCTGGAAACTTTCGTATTTGATCCTCTTGTCGAATGGAAAGGCTATTCCAAAATTGACGAAATAAAACCACCGGAAGCCAAGTGTAGAAAACTAGATAATGATATTTTTGGTGCTGGATCTGGAGCCGGAGAAATATTTAACAGTATGGTATGCTTAAATATTTATTTTATTTAAAAGCTGATTTTAGTGCAAAGATTTTTTAAAAATTTAGCTAGAAAATAAATACTTTTTTATTTTAATATTTATTAATTTTAAATTTATATAAAATATATATCGAAATTATTAAAATTATTAAAATTTGTTATACTGCTTAGACAGTAAAATTGAAATTATAAAATTGAAATTATAAAATTTGTTAGACATCAAAAATGAGACACCACAATACATTTTCCTAGTTGTTAAATGAAAAGGGATTTTTACCACATGATAAATATAGGAATAAAAATAATATAAGAATGTAATTCGTTATGGTCTTTAATATTTTGTTCGACATCTGGCGTTTACAATTCGACTTTTCATCTTTAGGAAAAATCATTTTCATGGCTAAATTTCGTTTCTCGTTGGTAATGTAACGACTTTCGAACTAACAAAATATTTCTTTAAAGTTTTAAATAACTTAGAAACGCATAACCTGAACCTAGGCACAATACTCGTCCTAGTCACAATACCGGACTAATAGATTTTACTAGCCAAAAGGACTTAATGGAGAAGTAAAGCATTAAGCCTATGCTCAGAGCAAGCCAAATACATCGACCGATATTTAACGGCGCTGTCTAACAGCGCTTCATGCAAACGCTAACTTTGACTTTCCACTCATTCATAATATAAAAACTTCGCAATAAAATATAAAATTTGTAATCATACAATAGTGAAATATAAGTAAACAAAAGAATCGATATCTTTAATCCATGTGGTACATTATCGTCTCATTAGTTCCTGATCCATTTGTATTTTTAGCTTATTAAAAATTAAAATAAAGGAGTTTATTTTTTCCTTCATCAATTCAGTTATAATCAATGCTCTAGCCAATACACATAAAGTATCAACACGTAGTGGTCTGACAAACCATATTGAGTCTTACTAAAGTACTGACAATCTACGACTGCTTGTTCGTCGCATTTACGTTTTATAATTAAGCATTTAGCTTCTACGGATAAAAGTCATTCCTCCATTCAGAACATAAAGAAACATATGTTTTGCTTCGAATATTAGTAGTTCGTACTTTAGAAAATAAATAATGGAACAAAATACGATATTTCCAGATTTTCTGATTAAATTCGACCCAATCATTATTTAATTTTATTTTAATAATTTAATTATATGATAATAAATAAATAATAAATTGATTTAATTATTAATAATTAATTTTTATTATTTCTTAGCAGTTTTCTTTTAGGCTCAGACAAATATAGAACGAATTAACAATAGATTGAGTGGATGTACTATTGATAATAATGATTCGGTTAAGAAACAATGTAATTTACCTGTCAAGTTACACGCCGGTAACCTCTCGGTCGAGGGACACGTTGATTTACTTATTAAGGTAATTAGGTTATGGAAGGTAATTTAGTTTATTAGATCATTGATTATTACTTATGAACATGCCATATCAACAATGCCAGATTTAAATTATGCTTAATTCGAATTTAATTAGAATTTAATTTAAATTTAATTTAAATTTATTTAATTTAAATTAATTAACAAAATTAGTTGACTATAATAATGAAATGTGTAGAACGTATTAATAAAATGTTGTTTGACTATAATATTAAAACGAATGAACTATATTAATAAAAGTGCGGACTCTTATAATAAATAGTTTTAAAAAACTATAAATAGTTTTTATAATAAATGGGTTGTAATAAAAACGATTTATCTTTACGTGGCAAATGCGGGCTGGCGCACGCTTACGTGACCACAACTACAAAAACAGTACCAGTTCATATGAAAAATTAAAATTTCTAATCAAGACAAATTTTTCTAATCTCAGATTTTAAATTTAGTAACAATTTAAGTTTAATATACGAATTTTTTATTCTTCAAGATAGTAACATTTAAGACAGTAACACCATTCAATATTTCGTATGATCAGTAGAATATAAATTCGTTAATATCAATTATTCGGGATCATGATATCCTATAATCGTTTCTCACTACCGTCCCTGGCATAAGTTAACTTTCTGCACGGCGATTGTTTCATCACACTGCATTATGGATAAAGAAGGAAACTTCTCTTTTTAGATTTGATCGATCTGGAGAGCTTGATTTTGTGCTACTTTTAGTTTTACAGTCATTTCAATAACCTCTTCATGGTTTTTCTTGATCAGTTCTGGGATACACTGCCTAATATATAACGAATGCATGTCTTTAATGAAGACGGTAAAAATATTGTCTGATTCAAACACAGCACAAAATTGATTAGCAGTGGAAAGCTTACGTAGGGTTTGGACAATTTGTGTGATCAACTGCTGATTCGTCTGTTTGCAAGTGCAAGTTGTACCTCGAAAATAGGACATTAACACACGTTTCGCGAATTTTCGATCTAATTTATCAATTGCTCCTTAAAACGTATCTTCTTTGGAAAATAATAGAAAATGTCGAGTCGATATCAACTTGATCAGAAGACTAAGTTTTCCGTCATCGTTCAAATTAGGTACAGCGGGAATGAACGAATTGCAAACGTCTTTGCCAATACACCCAAATATTTTTAAATTTCCAGTAAATATCAGGTCTAGTTAAACGACAAGATAAATAATTTTGATATTTCGCTAGTAACTACAAGTATCTTCAGAAAATTCACATTAACGCTAAAATTAAAATTAACATTAAATTAAAATTAACGTTAATTGTCTGAAGATGCTAGTAGTTACTAGCGAAATATCAAAATTGTTTATCTTGTCGTTCAACCATACCTGATCGTTCCTGGAAATTAAAAAATTAAAATACAAATCAGGATGGATATATTCTAAGAATACGAATTTATACTGTCTTCAGTTCCTTTGCATGACTAGTTAAGCAATGTGTCCATTTCATGCGTAATCTAAGGCAACATGTCACAGCGTTGTTAGTTTGCCATTCATTTGTTCAATTGCTTGTTCATTTGCTTGATAGGTCTTATTCTTCTTTAAATGAAGATTAAAATATTTATAACATTCAAATATTAATGTGTTTTAATAAAATATACAAAATATATATAATTATTTTTATAATTTATGATATTACGAAATTTAATAAAATTAAATTAATTAAATTTAAATTAATTTATAATCATTAGAGAAACGAAATAGAAATCAGAATTTTGTTTTGCTGAAGGAGTCACTATTTTATTTTCACGTTGTCATATAAAATTTTGTATTTGTAAATATCTAATTATGTCTTAATTGATAATATCAAATATTTAATTAATTCGCATTTATTTTTGATCTCGACGTTTAATTTCAAACTAAATTGTATCTTTTCAGCAAGCATCCGATTTGGATTTGTTGTCTCAGATGTATATCGGATGGTCTTCATTTTTGTAAAAACGTACTTATAGACATACAATGACGAGAATGATGTTGAATATTTTTCCTTCGCAATTTGTTAAACTTTGTTATTATGTATAAAGTTTCTTATCTTTTTCTTATTCTTAAAAAATCCTTAACGTTTCAATTATTTGTTTCGAATGTATAAAAATATGATATCATAATATTATATTATTAGTATAAATAATATAATATATTAATATAGTATTAATAATTGACATTCATAATATGAAAATATTCCAACGTCATTCTGATAGCTTGAGGTAATAAATAAAAATCAAATTTATACAAGACAAAAAAAATAAATCAATCAAAAGGGTAAGTTAGAATTGGTGGCAAGTCAGCTTAGGCATATATCCAACATCGAACTCTGTTCTTGAAAGCGAAGAAATTGGTAACATAATCAAACTATCTTCCGCAAACTATTCCAGACATCTACGTTAATCTAAGAAGTTTTATTAACCCACTGCAGTTGTTCAACGACAGGGAAAAATAAAAATAATTACAAGTAAGACGAGAACAAATCAAGATGACAACAAAAGGTTGTCGATTTATGAAACGAATTTATTAAAGCACGAGTGAGTGGAAGCTAACAACGAGCTTTATAAAACAAATATTTCCATTATCTAACTGGCTGAAACTCTGCACCGATAAATCCTTCCAAATGACGCCAATGCCATAGGTTAGGATGGTCTTTAACATGATGTGAAAATATCGACTAATCCCCGACAAAGACAGTGATCATACTCTTCTAGAATAAAAGATAATGCCGTAACCAATTTACATAGTTTGTCCTTAAAATTCTTATGGACGGACTATCGTGATATGACGACAACTACTAAATATTGTTAAAAAATTTTATTGAATATAAATACTTACAATTATACATACAGACGACGTAAGATTACGGACGATAATAAGCTCTGGCAGAATTCGAAATACATCCGCATTCGATACAAACATTCATGAGTTCAAACGGGGGTTGATGCGTATGTAACTGTTCGACTGTCTTGTGCAAGTATTGCATTTGGGTAAGAGAAGGCCAAAAATGTACAAATTGCTTCGCCATTAATTGTACTAACAAACCTCCGTCGTTGTTACCTTGATCGATGAATAATCTGGTTAAACCTTATTTACAGCCTCGTTTACGGTCGTTCGAGGAACTTTTTGATGTTGGTAATTCGCACGCGCTAGACATGGAGTATTTAGATCCTTATTCCTCTCAAAATTACATTACCTTTGTAAATATATGGCTACCTAAAGTTCTATACAAGGATTTCTTAAGCAAACCAATTGTTCCTTTTGTGCTGCTGAGAAAGTAAATTCTTTAAACCAAAAGGTGAAAATGTTTCAAACTGAGATTGAGGCTCTGAATAATTCTAAATGTCGTTGTACTGAAATCAATTTTCCGTTGCTTCAACAGTCCCACCGACTCCTTGGGATGATCTGCGAATAACACAATTCCAGCGCTGGTGCGTATACAAATGAACAAATCGATTCATGCAGCTGTTGAAGTAATCTGTAAAAACATTGATCATTCCAACTGGCAAAATGTTCTGGAGGAAGAAGCTTATCGTGCTCCAAATATCATGCCGACAAACGTTCCATAAAATAATGATGGTAAAGCGTCAGTACTAAAATTTTTCGCTGATATCGGTATCGATATTGCTGTTAGGAAATCAATTAATTAATATTAATAATGGCTATTTTTAAATGTTTTATTTAAAATGATAGCTTAAGGTAATAAGCCAACATCAAATTGTATTTTTAGGTCAATTCTTAAATTTCCGCTTTTGTCAAATTAAAAAAAGTAATTTTAAAGTTTTGTTAGTGTTACTAAGTGTATGATTGCTTAACGGAGACAACAAATTCAAAAAAAGACAAATTTATAACGAAGGAAAATTTACGCTATTATAATAATAGTTTTTAAATATTAACATTTATTAATAAATTAATTTACATTAATATTTAATAATATTAAATTTAAATCTTTATTAATACTAATCTATTTAATATAAAAATAATATATACGTTTTTGGACGTATATAAATATACGTCCAAAAACTATTGGCGAAATTATAAATATGTAATTTTTCTTGATCTTAAAGCCATCCGTAATTTTGTTAATCTATGAGAAATACGTTTCTATTGATTTTATTCCATAGATAAGAATCGATGGCTAATTCATGGCTAATTTACATGGAAATTATAACCAACAATATATTACAATTTCCGACGATGTTTTTCGAAATATAAACTTTCTTAATTTTAAGATGTTGTAGCGACAAGTCAGATATGTTCAGCCATCACGCACTAGACTGTAAACAGGACAAGGCAAGACACGCTCGTCATACAACGATAGACAAGCTATCACATCAAGCACTCTGTAGTGCCGAAGTACCATGATGATTAGAGCTGAGCAGCCTTGCGCGTGACGATGTCAAACGTTCCTATGATTGCTCGTTAGTACCATAGCCAGGCGGCCTCTTCTTGGTGTGGGACGACACTTGTCTAAACACCATGGCTGCTGACTATGCTATGACTGCTGTCGTCAGAGCCAGAAAGGTGACATGACTCGCCGAAACACGATAATCAGGAATATATACGTACATTAATCAACGAACATACGGGTTTCAGTCGGTCACAATCGAAGCATGGGGCGCATACGGCCCAGCAACCAAAGCATTTATTGCACGCCTGTCCGGGATGCTGAGATGGACAACAGGCTTGCAAGAGCTGGTATCAACCTGATACAGCGGCTGAGTGTATCTGTCCAGCAAGGAAACGCCGCTTGCGTAATGGATGCGATGGGCGATAAAACCATCAAACAAATTTTATTTTCTTGTATTTTTAGTACTCCATTATTCCAATTATAAATATTTAAATTTTACTGTATAGAATCCTTTGCCCCTATGTTTTAATCACGAGCATGTTAACTATATTTTAAGACATTCAAAATGTATGTGGTATATCATTACACTGCAATTATGCAATTCCACATTTTTGTCGTGGAATACAAGCGTAATTCCGCATTATATGCGGCATAAACAACCTTGAACTAGATTATTAATCAAATGAGGCATTAATGTCAAATATATGTAACAGGTCTTCATTCAACTATTCCTATAATTCGACAATATAGTAACAGCTATTATTAGTAAGATTCAAATTACTCGTGATCATCAAATAGGATTTTGTAATCATATCCACCCCTTCAGATAGTAAATTAGCCATCACAATTCAATGTTTTGTAATCGGTGTCCTCTTAATTTTGGTGAATCTCCTAGAAGCCAAGTTGAACCGATCACACATGAATCATCACAATGCAATGTTTGGTCATAGATTCCCTATAAATTTCGGTTAATCCCCAAGAAGCCAAGTTGAACCGATCACACGTGGATCATCACAATACAATGTTTGGTCATTGGTCACTATAAATTGGGTGAATCATAATTTATAATAATTATCGTTTGCTTAATGATACGTTAAAGGAATCCAGCTAAAGTGACTAGGCTACGTTTGGAGGATAGGTTGGGGCGTCTTCCTTGTGAAGTGGTCCAGATTGTACATTTGGTACGGAGATCGCTAGGCAGACCTCAGTATAGTGGAGATCAAACTCTACATTTTGCAAAGGAAAACTTAGGTTGTCTGAACGGGAAGTCTGGTCGGCCACCTAGGACCCTGATACTTGATCACCTCTCGTTAGTGCACTGCATCCCCAACCCTACCTCCAGATCATTGGAAACAATGAACAGATTTTTTTTATCAAATGTTATGCTATGCTATGAGACGTTGGTTTTGCATGCGTGATACGTCCGTCTACCAAGAGTAATATTGTGTTTGCTAGCATCGTTAAAAATCCATGCTAAAATTTCAACAAAGATTAAAAGATTAAAGAACAAAGAACAAAGATTAAACTAAAATTAGATTTGATAAGATCATATATTAACTAAGATTAGATATAAACAAAGATCATAATATAATTTATTCAAAATTTTTAAGGCTATGTCATTATCTTCTGGGAGTATATAAATTTCATATTGTTTATGTATTTACCTAAAAATATCATATTTATTACTTATAACTAATATTTAATTGTAAATTAAAAAAAGATTTATTTTAACGTGGAAAATGCGTGCCAGCGCACGCCACATGACCACAACAAACAAAAATGTAAATAATGTGTCGACATGTGAACGGAGGTGTTTGAATGTGATAAAGGAGGAAGCGCGGCGGACGTCGAGAGGGAGTTGATTCTAGGCGAGTGAAGCAGCGACGAGGAAAGATCGGAGACCATAGTTGTTGGAGTAATTGGGAACGTGGAGTAAGGGGGTATGGCGGAAATGCAGCGATAGCGAGGTGGGGCGAGTGTCGGCTAAGAAAGGAATGTTGATGAATGATGGGGAGCCGACAGCGATGAGGCGAAAATTTACGAGAAGGCGGAGTTTGATGCGTATGTGAATGATGGGCCAGGAGAGTTGGGCAAGATATGTGGATGTGTGGTCGAAGCGACGGAGACGAAAGAGCACTCGAACGGCGGAGTTGATTATTCGTTGTAGGGGTAGGATGATGGATTTTGGAGAATTTGCGAAAGGCTGAGGCAGTAATCGATTTTAGGGAAGAAAAGCGTTGAAAGAAGAGACATACAAGAACGAAAGTAGATAAGGGGGTGGATACGGCGGATGTCACGGAGAATTAAGCTAGACGAGCGGACCTTGTTGCGGACGAAGGGTTTAAGGGAAAGGTGATCATCGAAATGGAAGGCTAGGAAAGTGAGATTGTGTACTATGAGGATGATCGATGAAGCAAAACATACAGTGGGAGGAGATATGTTTGGTTTACGCGGGAGTATCCACATTATTATAGACATGTCAAGGTTTAGAACGAGATGGAGATTGGAGAGACGTTTGTGAATAGAAGAAAGACAGTTCGAGGCAGACATGCTGATATCGTGTATGCGATAAGCGGGTGCATGAGCATAGGTGATGATTTTATCGGCGTATTGCGTGACGTTAAAGGAGTAAGGTTTGATAAACGGAGAGAGATCGCCAAGCAGAAGAAAGAAAAGCAGGGGACCTAGGACTGAACCTTGTGGGATCCCGCAAAAAAATAATGATGGGAGGAGAGAATGGTGAATTAGAACAGACGCGAAAGGAACGGTCGGATAGATATGAGGCAAACCATGCTACGGTGGAGGAATAAAAGCCGTAATCATAACGAAGGTGAGAAGGAGGACGGAGTGGTCGACGATGTCGAAGGCGGAGGAGAGGTCGAAGGAGATGAGAACACTATATAGAGCCTTGCCTCGAGAAACGAGTAAGTCGTTGTAAACTATCATGCAGCGATTTCTGTTGAGTGATTAGAGCAAAAGCGGATTGGAAAGGAGGGTACATATAGGAGTTCTAAGAGCTTAGAAAGAGTAGGGAGTAGTGAAATGGGCGCGATAGCTAGAAGGAAGGGAGCGGTTGAGCGATTGCTTCTTAAGGAAGTGACGAACGATTGCGGATTTATAGTGTGTATGAAAGATACGACTGCGGATGGACAAGTTAAACAAGGTTGTGAGAAAAGAGGATATCGATGAGCATATGGATTTAAGTATATAAGTAGGCAGGGGATCGGCAGGTGAGGTTTTGTTGGGCAAGGACATGAGAATAGATGAGACTTCGGTATGTGAGACAGGGAGAAAATGAAGGAGTTCCGGGTGGATGATGCTAGGCGGGAGAGAGTTGGATAGGATGGAGACCGGGTTGTGAGAGAGCAACGTGGATACTTTGGTCTGGATAAATGACGAATAATCATGAGGATGGATGTTCAAGGCGAAGAGGAGCGAGCAAGGATTGAGTTAAAAGTATGCCAGAGAGTCTTAGAGTTGAATGAAGTGATGACTTTATGCTGTCAGAAGGAGTTGCATTTGGTACGTAGTAGGTGGAGATGAGACCGGCGAAGAGCAAGATAGGAATCACGGAAAGACGGATTGATCGAGTGGAAATCACGTCTGAGAGAGCGGTGATAGACTCTAAAAGCATGACGGAGTCGACGCTTTTACACGCGGGGTGACGGGCGAATGTGACAATGCCGCCATGATTAGAGAATTTAGAAGGATATGAGCTGATGGTCGAGCGGATTCGACTAGTGAGCAACCGGCAGAGAGCAAACGGCAGATGAAGAGGTCGTCAGAATCGGATTGCCAGGATTCGGTGAGGCAGAAGAGATCGATGGATTGCTTGGTGAATAGGTTGAGGATGAGATCGGATTTATTGAGAATAGATCTAGTGTTGAGGAGGCCGAGGCGGACACAGTGTGTGGTGGTGATAGGGGCTAGTGAAGAAGACACATAGGGGAGATGGAGCGCCATCGAATTTTTGAGCAGATGTGGACAACATGAAAATTTCCCTCGATGTTTCAGATTGATAGAGATGTTTCGCCGTTTTCCTTGCGACGGCGTTTTTTGATGCAGAGATGATAGTT
This sequence comes from Pomphorhynchus laevis, assembly GCA_012934845.2. NCBI lineage: Eukaryota > Metazoa > Acanthocephala > Palaeacanthocephala > Echinorhynchida > Pomphorhynchidae > Pomphorhynchus > Pomphorhynchus laevis. The sequence goes on from WNNJ02003009.1 coordinate 139,129, forward strand.
GAGCGATTTCGGAGGGTGTGCGATCGGGGAAAATGCCAGTGGATGAAGAGGACATGAGTTTAAATCGTTGGGAGATGACAGACGACGCGTGAGAGCGATGCTTGGAAACAATTTTTCGGAGAGGGGTCTGGGAAGGACTAGATTGAGAAGATTTGTTTAGGCAGATGAATGCGACAGGAGAGATGTTGAAAAAAGATGGTTTATCCGCAGGAACAAGAGAAGAGAGGATGAATCTGAATGCGGAAACATCGTGGTCGAGACGTGCTTGTGGCGATAAAGAGGTGTTAGGAGTGATATTAGTGACGATGACACAACGACCGCGAGAAGGAAAGCGTTTTCCGTAAAGAAGGACGAGTAATGTGAGTTGGTGAGATCATGATAGGAGAGCTGGGAGTTGAGGATATCAAGGGAGTAGGTTTGACAGCGGAAAACAAAGAGGATTTGGATAATATAGAGGGTGCTGAGCGATGTGACGAAAGGTTATTTATGAGTGGAAGGATTGTGGAGGTTGGTGGATGTGATTTTGATCGAGGGATGTAGGTTATAAAATTGTAATTTAAAAAAAATAAAATTACCAAAAACATTTTTAAGCCTTATCTATAATATATTTATTTTATATATCTATATTTTCTTAATGCGGAACCAATAAAAGATTAATTTTATTCTAAACATAAAATTATTTTTCGATGACCCGTGCCATCATCGTCATGAATTTGGGTGACATCCATTATCTCAACGTAACCATCATATTTTTTAAATGTATTTTAAAAATGATCAATGTTTCAAAATAATAAATACTTTCAAATGTTTACCAATCCGCGAATAAACGACTAAACATTATTATTTAAAAAAGAGAAATTTAATTTAAGTGGCAAATAAAGCCAACGGCGCGCTTACAAGCCCACTAAAAATGACAAAAAATGATCAAACTGATAAAAAAAATATCCCAAGGAAATATATGAACAAGGAAATCGAGCGGATGTACGAAGGGAGCGAATTTCAAGCAAGAGGAGCAGCAACGTGAAAGGAACGGATGCGGTAATTTGCTGAATCATTTGGAGTGTAGAGAATAAGGGAATGAGATGATCCTAAGGATAAATAAGCGTTACGAGATTCATCGAGATATGAAATAAGTATGAAGAGGAGTTGCGATGCAGTACACGATGGGTCAGGATAATCAAACGAAACTGGACACGATGGCTAAGTGTGGGAATCTAGGGAAGATTAAAAATATGTGGAGATATGTGGTCAAAACGGCAGGGACGTAGGAAAACACGAGCTGCTGAGTTTACAATACGTTGGAGGTTGGAGAGTAGCGTGGGAGAGTTCAAAAACAGACTAAGACAATAATCGATTCGAGTAAATAAAAGGGCGGATAAAAGCGAAAGCAGGAGCGAAAACGGATCAACCTACGAATACGGCGAATATCACGTAGTAGCAGGAACGAGGAGCGAACTTTATCGAAAACAAATGGCTTGGGAGAAATATGACTGTCAAAGTGGAAACCGAGGAATACGATATCATTAACCACAGGAATATATTTATGTTAATTAGGAAATTCTTATTATGGACCTAATATATTAATTTTATTCATGAATTTTATTTATACTCATGTTGATTGTGTCACCAAAAGACGTTTTTGGTGACATTCTCTCCGAAATAAAAAAAATAAATTTTTTGTTATGCAAGCAATAATTTTGATTTTGCACGTCTTACATAAGACATCTATTAAATTTTACTCTTTATTATATGCTTTGAGCATGTTCAAATAATTTCAGTATTACTGCTATTCATTGCAGTTATCTTGTTTCTCACTTGTTGGATGACTCTATTCAATGTGACTTTTTATCGCCGTTAGTGTAAAAAGCACTTAAAATGGTGTGTCATCGCAAACACAAACGCACGTCATCGCATTATCATATTAAAATAATAAAGCATACGTCTCCAAAATGGTGGATTTTAAAAAAGTGAATTCGAAATTGTTTTTCAAATTTGTATCACGAATAACTAAGAAATACATACAAATGGCTTATAATGGTATGTTATTTTAAAGATAATTTTGTTTTACCTGAATCCGAAAATACCATATGTAAGCGAATACGAATAATATGCACGTTTTCTTCAAAATCTGGGACCGTTATTTAGAGTACGGCTCGCACCTAAAAAAGACAAACTGATGATAAAAGACTGACATCGCGCGTAAGGATTTTATTGCAAAGCACAACCGATCACTAAACTAATCATAAATAAAAAACAAGGAACAACAACATTTAATATATGCCGAAACCATACTTAATCTTCAAGTTTTACGCCAAACTTCACGGCCTCAGGTTCAGTGGGATCTGATCCCTCCAACCAATCCAACACGCCGCCCTCCGACTGAACCACCCGGGGTCTTTCACCCCCGAATAATCCAATCGAGGAGAACTATGCTGGTTAAACGAGATACGAGGAGCTTAAGAAATATTAGCATCTGCTCCAGGGGACGTCCTCTAGAAAATAAGACTAATCTCGAGATAGCCCAAGTACCCTAAATGCGCACTTGGGTTTTCCCTTTCAACGACATATGCTGGGCTCGTTTCAGGGGCAAACTAGCTATTTTACGGATACGTTTAAGTCTATCCAGGTCAACTTTCGCCGACTAGTTCACCGTAACGGTGAACCCCAGATATTTTACTCGACTCGTGAAGGTAGGGAGTGGTTGATTTATCAACATGGAGGAGAGTGCTAATCTCTTAAGTTTTAGCTGTATTGCAGGGGCGCCATGGAAGACTACCACCTCCGATTTGGCAGAGTTTGAAATAAGATTGGACCGGGTTAAGTGATCTTTTAATTTTAAAAAGAATCGGATGATGTCCGAGAATACGTCTTTGCACCTGCGTCCAGAGAACAGGGTTGTGGTGTCATCAGCGTATAGCACTAGACGTTGTCGCGTTTAAATATTTTAAAGAGTTCAATGGAAGCAGCAAGAAACAAGATAGGAGAAAGAGGTAACCTTGCGGCACACCCGTAATAAGGTAGAACTTACGCCCATCAGGGTCGTCTTCATAAAATAATCGCTTGGTTACAGCAGTATCTCCACCTTGTTAACAATTCTCGCAGGCAACCCAAGGGACCTGAGATAAGAGATAACAAAGGGAATGGAGATGCGATCAAATGCAGCAGAAAAGTCAAGGAAAAAACCATAACAAGTTAATGACTATTCTCCTGACAGAACTGATGCACTTCACCTACAGCTGAATGGACCGTGCGAACTTTGACGAACCCATGGTAACCTGGTGGGATTAAATTTCGCCTACTTAAATGATCGCGGATTTTACGCGCAAGCGCTTTCTCGTAAATCGGCACGAGGGAATTTTGAATCGAAATGGGTCGCAGGTCTTTAGGACAAGATACCGGATTTTTCTTATGAATAAACACACGTTTACTAATGTTGATGACATTCACATCGGAAGAGGTGGCTAGAAGCATTGTGACGGCCACTTCTCTTATTTGTTTGGCTGTATAATCGAGAAACTACTTGTCCGCCGTAACTGCTGCAAGTATAATCGAGAAAAAAAGCACGAGTAGAAAGCAGTCGATTTTGGCTATTTATAGTCAGAAATCTCGTCCCGTGATTTAGGCGGGGAATTGGTTGTTGCTTTCGCTTTTTTTCTTAAAGCAGGCGGTGACAAGATAATAAATTGTTGTAATCTATGTATCTAGTAGAGAAGATATATATTGTTGATATAGTACCTTCAAAAAACAGGATTTTGAATCATTATTCAAGAGTCTGTATTCTCATGACGTTGTGTCAATGTGAGAGCTTATTGAAGAATAAGGCAGATGCAGCATATAAATCATTTGTATTTTGACCTAATAGCCGATTTATAGACATATAATAATACTAATGTCTAAATAAACATGTAGTATGTAATCTGTATGATGTGCTCACAGCAGATTCTTGAAGTATAGTGTATCTTATGTAAATATAGTACTTGCGAATATAGATATATATTGCACAAGACCAAGAGTACACCACTTCAGTATTTATATCATTCTCTATTGGCAAGTATGGAGGTGCTCGGAAGAGGCCCCAGGAGTCAAGAATATCTGTGACAGATAGATCTCTACTTCTATAATCTCCACAAGACAGGATTGGGTGAGGTGATTGAGTGGCTCCATAATTATGTAGGAATAGTGACTCCTTTAAAACATTATCAAGACCTATTTTACTAATCCAACCCAAAACTCTATCCTTCCAACAGACAAACTTCTTGAATATCTTCCATAAGGAGGACTGGGCTGGATTAAGGGATGCAATGCTTGCCCTATCTTTACCCATTTGGAACCTATATCTAGAGCTCCAATATTCTTTCGAGAGAACTTGTCTGTCAGAAGCAGAGAGGTTGGGAAAACTGACCATGTATGATAGGCCTTGAGTTTTGTCGGAGTGGTACTGTAAATACGATCTTTGTATCTAGTCGAAAGCATCGCTTTAGCTTGCAAAGAGAGGTAGGAATTAAATCCGGTTAGACTCTCAATACCAATTCGGGGGTAGCGTTGGATAGCTGCCTGAAAGAAAGCCACTCTTATAGGATCAAAGTGGAATCTCCTTCGAAACATCGTCATGAGAGGTGGTCATGAGAGGCCACCAAGTCATGAGAGGTGGACAGATGTTGTCGCGACTGCTCCGTACAGTGAGGTTTCAACAACCACCTCTCATGGAGCAGTAATAAGTCGAGGAGTGAATTTGTTGATGTGCAATGAAAGTTGGGGGATGGTGGTTTATGAATAAGATAACCGTTCCTGCTCTGCGGAGTGCTGCATTAATCCAACGACCAGTCCTGTCGTTGAAGTCACCAAGTACCATGTCATAAACGCTATCTATAATCCTATCCAGGAGGTCACGGTTCGTGTGAATCTGCCCTGGACGGATGTAGACATTGGCTGGACTGAGGCGTTTACCGTTTTTACAGAGTGAAACTACTAAACGAGAAAGGGCTGGACAAGAAAAGTTGAGTAGAAGGGTCGATCTTAAGGAGCATTTAACTAGGGTTACAAGACCTTGAGATGAAGAAGAGTGAGGTGGGGTTATATACGGAATATAGTAGGAACATATGTGCTTTGGGGTGAATCGAGTAATGTCCCGGTAGAGACGAATAAACCGCATCTCCTGAATGACTATAAAATCTGCATCTCTACCGGATAGAAGTCTAAGGGCAGAAGCACCTCCCGAATTTCACTGAAGAATATTCAGTGAAAAAGGCTTACGAGTACTCTGCATTGTGTTAGGTTAGCTGGGCGGGATTACCCCATCCCTAGACATAGGCATGGGCGGAAAGGTCGCACTTCTCGCCACAAGTCCCCACTAGGAAATAAACTTGCCCACGGGCATTATCTTCATTTCCCTTGGGTGCCTCAGCTCTTTTAGATTTGATTAATTAATCAATCTTTACTAAGGGCACAGCGTGAGCTAAGCCCCCTTCTTAGATTCTGGAAGAACTGGACCGGAAGCCGATGGACGATGGTCCCGCGAAAGAGGGACAGGTTTACGTGACGAGATATGTCTAGCAATATAGGCTTTAAACGAAGAGCATTTTCGTGCCCAAGCCGGGTGTGCTCCCCCACAATTAGAGCATTTGGAGGTGGTTGTACACTTTCCCCGGCCAGGTTGCAATCTGCAAAACCACAGAGCATGTTCTAGAAGACACGCACCCCGACTCCCAATGCCCCATTGGTTGCACTTATTGCACTGGGGATAAGTTTGGTCATCAGAACTGACGTGCTTGAAGAGAATATTGAAGCCTAAAAAAGGGTTAGAGGACGACTGTGCAAGAACTTCAGCATTATCCAGAGAGGAAGTAACAAATCCAATACGGAGGGGAAATCCACTCCTCCCCATTACTGAACGAAAATTATAGTCGTTGAATTTTTTCTCTAAGGTCTTAATGTCTTCCTCGTCCATGAGAAGTGGAACATTCGTTTACTCTAATAAAGCCAGCACAGGCATAGACTTGATTGAGCCCAGGTGAGTCAAATTAGAAACAAAGAAAGCCTCGTAATCCTTCGTCAAACCAGGAGATGCGAAGGATATATTGATTTCACAATCGTAATATTTAATGAAGTTGAACAGCACTCTGTTTTTGTAGTTGATTGTGAAAGCACGGAAAAATAAATTAAATAATTTGTCTTTATAAAGGCTCATTAAACTTGATTTGAATAAGGTTCTTAGCTTTTAGGATAGGGGGAAGCTCCCCTGAACCCCCTTCATTAGTAGATGCAAAAACATTACTAACCCGGAAGGAATCCGTAGAACAAACCTGCTTCACGTCTGAATCTAGAGGAATTTTAATTGAATTGTAAGCATTTTTATTGAATTTTCTCGAATCTTTTGATGGCTCCGTATGTTTTGCACACTCACTATTTTTTTTCGACTTTTATCGTGCTCTTTTCTGCGCGATATATAAAATAGAGAAATGTGTTTCAAATGGCAAATGATACCAACGGCGCGCTTACAAGCCAACTAAAAATGTCAAAAAATGATCAAACTGATAATAAAATAACCCCGCAGACAAATTTTGAATAGTATGAACAAGGAAATCGAGCGAATGTACGAAGGGAGCGAATTCCAAGCGAGAGGAGCAGTAACGTGAAAGGAACGAAGGCAGTAATTTGTCGAATAATTTGAAGTTTAGAGAAAGGAATTAGATAATCTTAGGAATAAAGAAACAGGATGATATTCATTGAGTTATGAAATATGTAAGTATGAAGGAAAATTGCGATTCAGTACATGATGGGGCTGGAGAATCAAACGAAACTGAACTCGATGGTTAATTGTGGAAATCCAGGAAAGCTTGAAAATATGTGGAGATATGTGGTCAAAACGGCGGAGACGTAGGAGAAGGCGAGTTGCTCAGCTTACAATACGTTGGAGGTTAGAGTAGTTTCGGGTGAGTTCGAGAACAGGCTAAGACAATAATAGATTCGGGAAAATAAAAGTTCTGATAAAAGGGAGATACAGGAGCGAAAATCGATCAACCCTACGAATATGATGATATTACGTAGTAACAGGAACGAGGAGAGATCTTATGAGTATAGGATAATGTCATCAGCATATTGCATAACATGAAAATTGAGTGCTTTGGTTGTTGTAGATAGATCACCGAGAAGAATGGAGAAAATAACGGAAACTAGTACAGAATCTTGAGGAACACCGTGTGCGATAAAATACGATTAAGAGATAGATGAAGCTGAATGAATACTAAAAGAATGGTCAGATAGGTAATAGGAAAACCAGTCTACAGCGGAGTTAGAGAATCAATAGTCATGACGGAGCTGATAGAAAATAATATAATTATTGACGATGTCGAATGAGGATGAGAGGTCAAGAGAGATTATGACGCTTCAACGTTTTTCCTCTCGTAATTTTAGAAGATTACCAAAGACTTCGAATGTGTGATCGGTATGGCAATATTTAATCGAGAATTGTTGTAAGCTCAAAGTAAAATAGAGAAGAAATAAAATCGACGAAAATGAAATCGAATTAGGCAACACAAGAGTAAAGTCAAGAATATTAGATTGAAATAAAGTAGGATTGAGAAATTTCAACGGTCGATTTAAGGTAGGCGAGACTCGAGAGGGATGACGCTGGTTAGTAAGATTTAGGGTAAGTAGAAAGTGGTCAGAGAGACCAAGATCTGAGATATTAAATGAAACATGTGTAGAGAAACTGCACGGAGTTACAATGATATAAAGGGTACCGCCAAGTAAATGAGTGGAAGTGGTGCGAAGTAAATGAAGATTAAGTCAGAACGAATGTTTACAAGTTTGATGGAATCTTAATTGGAAGGGCGGTTTAAGTGAATATCGAAATCATTTAGAACAAACAGTTGGACTGATGAAAATAAACAATGATAAAGATGATCAGCTAGTTGATCAAATAACTTAAAGGAAGGATGGGAAGATCCAGGACGATATACTATAGCAAGGTAATCTGGAAAAGGATGAGACGATCTACTGATAAGAAATTTGAAAGGTTAGCTGCTAGAGAACAATTAATTTTTATAAAGGACGAAGGAGCGCTGGCAAATGCGACAATCCCACCTTAATTCGACGTGGTTGTTGATAACGCATTATCAAAAGAGCGGACAGAATCAGCGAGAGAAAGACACTTGTTGAACTTAGACGACGGATAACGAGATCATTATAACTGGTATACCAAGATTCAGTTATACAACAAATGTAAAATTAAATAGAACAAATTTTGATTAGACCAATGCGATACGAGCGGAATCGAAATTGTCTAGAAAAGGAGGTAGCGAAGAGAAACTAGTCCTTAATTTTATGACGATCGTGAACAACATGAAAATTTCTATATTAATTTTTTATTGCAAGGGAATATTCTCCTTTAATTTCACGTAGACGTTGTTCTTCACGAGCATAGGCGAGCTGAGTGATTTTAGACGGGGACCAATCAGGAAAGATGCGACAAGTAGATGATGATAAGATGAGCTAAAAACGCCGGGAGAAGATCGACGTTGCTTGAGTATGATCACTGATAACCATCTTTAAGAGTGGAGGACGAGCTGAGTAGGAAGCAAAAACGCTTGATGTAAGGCAATGCATAGAAATTTAAGAAATGTCATTGAAGAGAGATGGATTGTCAGCATGTAAAATTTACGAAAGGAGAGATTGAAACGCAGATACATCAACATCAAGACGGCTTTTATCGTAAGAGGAGTTGGAGACCTCGACATTTAAAATAATAATGCACCTATCACGTGAGTGGAGTCGTTTTCGTTGATATTGGGAATCTATAGGATTGATCGAAGTGTGCTTAAATGTTCTGTTTGCATACGAAGGGAGAGTACGAGTTGGATAAGAATAATTAGACAAGTGCATTGGGGAAATAATACCGATTATTTCTGATGAAGTTTAGAAAATACAGTTAGATGAATGGACATTATAGGTAAATGATTTGTGAGGATTATGGCACACAAAAGAGCTGGTATCTGAAACCGAAGACGAACATGCATGATTTGATGTTTGGCAATCTGATTTATCACTGTTAAAAGATTATGTAAAAGATTACATTGTAAAAAAAGGATTTATTTTAACGTGGCAAATGCGTGCCAGCGCACGCTTACATGACCACAACAAAACAAGACTGTGAATCAGGTGTCGAGAAGGTGTGAACGGAGGAGGTGTTTGAATGTGATAAAGGAGGGGGCGCGGCGGACGTCGAGAGGGAGTTGATTCCAGGCGAGTGAGGCGGCGACGAGGAAGGATCGGAGACCGTAGTTGTTGGAGTAATTAGGAACGTGGAGTAAGAGGGTATGACAGGAACGAAGCGATAGCGAGGTGTGGCGAGTATCGTCTAAGAAAGGAAGGTTGATGAACGATGGGGAGCCGACAGCGATGAGACGAAAAGTAACTAGAAGAAGGCGAAGTTTGAAGTGGATGTGGATGGTGGACCAGGAGAGTTGGGCAAAATATGTGGATGTGTAGTCGAAGCGACGGAGACGAAAGAGCACTCGAACAGCGGTGTTGATTATTCGTTGTAGGGGTAGGATGATGGATTTTGGAGAATTGGCGAAAAGGCTAAGGCGGTAATCTATTTTAGGGAAAAGAAGCGATGAAAGAAGAGACATACAAGAACGGAAGTCGATAAGGGGGCGGATACGGCGGATGTCACGGAGAATTAAGTTAGATGAGCGGACCTTGTCACGGACGAAGGGTTTAAGGGAAAGGTGATCATCGAAATGGAAGCCTAAGAAAGTGAGATTGTGGACTATGGGGATAATCGATGAGGCAAAATATACAGTGGGAGGAGATATGTTTGGTTTAATGGGGAGGATCCACATTATTTTGGACTTTTCGGGGTTTAGAACGAGATGGAGATTGGAGAGACGTTTGTAGATAGAAGAAATACAGTTGGAGGCAGAAATGCCGATATCGTGTATGCGATGTGCGGGTGCATGAGTATAGATTAGAATGTCATCGGCGTATTGTATGACGTTAAAGGAGTAAGGTTTGATAAATGGAGAGAGATCGCCAAGCAGAAGAGATAAAAGCAGGGGACCTAGTACTGAACCTTGTGGGACCCCGCAAATTTTTGTAAAAGATTACAAAAATCGCATCATTATCAGATCGGGATAATGTGTTTTCTAAGCAAGCCGGATCTTTCGAATAAATATGATCGGCACCAGGAATGATATCGCGGAACAAGCTACTGCTGATATCTTGACAATATTTAGTGATATGATCACTGATATGAATAACAATTTAGCTCTAGACAATTTAACTCCAGAAGAGAGTTAAATCCTAAACAATTTAGCTCTAGACAATTTAACTCCAGAAGAGAGTTAAACGTTATCGTGAGCGGTGTTGAAGAATCTCTCAGTAACAATCCCCAAAGTAGACTGGATGACGATATTATGCATCTTCGCGCAGTGTTTTCTAAGATTTTTCTCCAGTGCGATGTGGATGTTGCGAAGTGTCTTAAAGTTCGAAGAGTTTTTCGTCTAGGCAAGAAACTTTCAGATAGACCTAGACTTCTAAAAGTTGTTCTAGACTCAAAAGATCATGTTGACTTCCTACTCAAGCATGCATTTAGATTATCGCGCTCTGATTTTCATATACTCCGTGATTTATCTCCTGCAGATCGTTTGAGAAGACACGAGGCTTTCAACGAGCTGCATCGACGGCTGGAAAGTGGTGAGGGTAACTTATGTGTACGGAATTTTCGGGTAGTCAAGTGGCGTCCGACTGTCCGGTGGCATCCCTTACTCCTGTAGAGTCAGACCTCTTTAGTAGTGATGGTTCGTGTGTAGGAAAACTAGTAGACTTCGATAGTGTCACCGAGCGTGTCAAATTTTCCCATTATACGAACATTTTTGTCGGTTATTCAAATGTTCGTAGTCTCCTGGCTCAGTTCTCGGAAATTAAATTCATAGTTGCTTCGAAACGTTTTGATGTATTTTGTATAACCGAAACATGGCTACATTCTGACATTTCGGATGACTGTGTTGCCATCCCTAACTATTTTGTAATACGTTCGGATCGCTCATGTGGTAAACGTGGAGGTGGGGTAGCCGCCTATGTGCGAAATAGTCTCCTGGTATCGAATATCTCGGCTTTTCGCGACGATATTGGTTATTCCTTTGAAGGTCTTGCTTTTACACTGGGAAATGGTCAACGATCCCAATTCTGCGTCCTTTACCGTTCTCCGTCCTATGAATTAAGATTTGACTCTCTTAAATCACATTTGCTGAGTTTATCTTCGTATCCTCTGATTTTGCTCCTGGGAGACTTCAATATCCCCCAAATAGACTGGAAAAATAGTCATTCACGACCAATTCACGGAATTGGGAAAGTACTGAGTGACTTTCTGTTACTCGAGATGCTACTAGTTCAACATATTAAAGAACCTACTTGTGTGACAGGGACGCCTTCTATACTCGATTTGGTCTTTACTAAGTGTTTGGGTGACGTTTCAGGTGTTCGTTATGACGCACCAATTGGCAATAGCGATCACTGTGTACTCTCTATGCGGCTGTCGCTGTTCAACAGAGCCTCACAAAACTCTAATTTTAAAAAACGTTGTTGGGTAGGTGTTGATGCTAATCAACTAGCTGCAAGCTTCCCAAAAAATATCTGTGATAGTCTTCGTATCCACTTCGGTTTGGAGGTTCCTGTAGTCTTTGATCTGCTCCATGATGAATTGATGCGAATTTCTGATATCTTTGCTCCGCTACGTGCCTGCAAGTTCAAGCATGGACATCCTCCTTGGTTCGACAGAGAGCTTCTTGATGCTATAAGATCCCGCAACAAATTGTGGCGCGAATTTAGGCGTTCTTCTGCTTCAAAACGTGCCTACATCGACTCTCGGAACTTATGCAATCGGCTAAAATTTCAGAAACGCTATTCGTACGAAGATAGTATCGCCAGGGATGCATCTTTGAATCCTAGGAGGTTTTGGTCTTATGTAAGAAACAACAGAACACTTGTCGCCACAATTAGCTCAATCCAAACGCCAACTGAAACTTTGACCGATCCGTCTCTAATCGCCCAACATTTAGTTGGAAGTATGTTCCGGTTGCTCATCGGTGTTGTGTTCGTCCACTCAGAGTGGATGAGGTGTTGAACGAGGTTATGAAGCTCGATTCGTTTACATCTCCGGGACCAGACAATATCGCCCCCTTCCTCGTCAAATCCCTAGCGAACGAACTGAGCAATGATTTAACTATGTTTTTCAGATACAGCTTAGACACATCTTGGATTCCTGACAGTTGGAAGTGTGCAATTGTGGTGCCTATTCCCAAAAAGCATCCTGCTAGCTTTTGCGCGGACTTTCGGCCCATTAGCTTAACTAGCGTATTCTGCAAACTTTTAGAAAGAATCATTGCTAGTAGAATCAGGGATCATTTGGATCGTAATCACATATTGGTTGAATCTCAACATGGTTTCAGGATCGGACGTTCATGCCTTACTAACCTACTAACTGCGCGTGAAAAATGGCTGATGCTCTGGGGGCTGGGTTTCAGGTTCATACAGTATTCCTTGATTTTTCGAAAGCTTTTGATAGGGTACCACACGACGGCATAGTGTCTTTACTGTATCACTATGGACTTCATTCATATATTTGTGAGTGGGTCAGGGAATTTCTATCGAATAGGTCTTTCCGAGTTTGTGTGGGGGGGCGTGTTTTCTTATTCGGTAAATATTAATTCTGGCGTACCGCAGGGATCAGTCCTTGGCCCACTGCTCTTTATAATCTTCATTAATGATCTGCTACTCCGCTTATCATGCTCTCATCTAGCGTTTGCAGACGATCTAAAGATTTGGTCGATCATTAGAAGTCCTGCTGATCGAGTATCGTTACAAAATGATCTAAACTCCCTGATCAAGTGGTGCGATTCTACCGGACTACGGTTGAATGTTGATAAATGTGTCCTCATGCAACTAGGTCGCCCTATTGAAACTCTAAGGTACTTTATTGGAGATATGGTCTTAAAGGAAGTGTCTCATCATAAGGATTTAGGGATTATTGTTCATAGATCCTTGAAAACAAAGTTGAACACCGACTTCTTTCTAGGTAAAGCTACTAGGGCGTTATATTGTATTAAAAATGCATTCCTCAGGTTAAGCTGTCACATGTTCAAGAGGTTATTCATCTCCATCGTCAGGCCACACTTGGAGTACTGCATTCAGGCTTGTTTCCCTGTCACTAAGCAAGAACTATTAGACCTGGAGTCTATTCTTAGGCGCGGATCGAGGCTCTGTATTGGCTTAAGTGGTATTGACTATTATGTACGTCTAAGTCGTATTGGGATGCTGTCGGTACGTGAGAGGTTCATATCCTTGGAAATGCTATGTATATGGCATATGTCGAATGATGTGGTAGGTTATCCCACCGATGTAATCACTAGGCGGGTAGATCAGTTGCGGGGACATAGCAGAGTCTTGTATAAATTTAGATTTGGCAGATTACCAAAAGTGTATAGACTCTCAAGAAGAGGAATTAACATGTGGAATTCGTTGCCTGAGGAAGTCGTTGCAGCCCCCAGTTTGAGAACGTTTAAATCACGATGCTACAAATGGATACATGAGCTTTTGTTTTAACTCTGCCTGAAAGCCTTTTGCTTTGGTATGTATTGGAATAAAATAATAATAATATGCGCTGTATTGAGTATTAGAGACATTCAACACTACCACTGGAATACCCTAATTAGCTACGTTGACTGACCATTTGCTTTTGTTTTATTTTTTTTGGACTCTGCCTGAATAGCCTTTTGGCTTTGGTATGTATTGGAATAAAATAATAATAATATGCTTGTCTGTATTGAGTATTAGAGACTGATAGCTGGTCAGACGGATAGTTTTGCATATTCTTAATATTACCACATTTATTGTAGGAGAAAGTGTTGACAGAAGTAAATAGACCCAAGAGGTTATTTTCACGAATCATTATTGGTGATTCACTTGTCATAAGGCAGTCAGAATTGTTGCAATAAATAATGTCTTTAGTTTGAGTGGACTTGGCAGTAACAGATGATCGCGTACTACATAGTTGTTAGAGTAGTTTAGAAGCGCAAAAACCACAGATGTAATTGTTCATAGTAAGCGATTTATCGCATACTATAGTTGACCAAACGTTGCAATCAATAATCGAGCACCGGACTAGAAATGATTTTGATGTGTCGTCCGATTTAATGTTCTTCCTTCAACCACCCATCGAATAAATATGGTTCAGCGCAGGTCAAATATATTTATATAATCGGCGCGCAGCGAGTCGAAATTGTAATAATAATTTATTTAATGTGGCAAATGCGTGCCAGCTGCACGCTTACTAGTACACTAACTAACAAAATACAGCAAAAATCCAGTTCAAATTGTTTAAATGGGATCGGATTTAGAGTTTGAAGCACTGCATGGAGGTTGATTGGCGTATATGAATTGGCTAATGATTCCACAAGAGAGGAGCAGTCACACGGAAGCATTCCACAAGAATGGAGATAATTTTGGCTCTAAATTTGTCGCTAAGTCACTGCTTATGACAAATCTTTTATTTTTGTCAATCATTTTCGTTTTTCTGATAGTAAATTAATATATGCAAGTAACATGTATATTACATGTCTTTTGATTTAAGGAAAAGTAACTGGAGTGTCTCCAACCAATGACCATTCATCACGATACGCTGGGAAGCGAATTGCTGCACGAACTGCAGTGGATGAAAACTTCTCAAAGGTGCTCCTTTAATAACATCATATATTCAAACCAAACCATATAGTTTATAAATATATCAATTATTATGTTAATTAATTTTAATTGATATAATTTTAATTATTTAAAAATTATGATTTGATCGCTTATAAAATCACATATACAAGGCGATATTCTCGCCAGGCTATCGCTAATTGCCCGTTTGATTTTAATAATTCAAAATGAATGTTCAGATTATAGTAATGGGAAAAAGCGTTACGATCGCTAACCGTTATGTGCTGTAGCTGTTATGTAGTACGATCATGTTTTATAAAACATGGATTCAAAATACATAAAATCCATAAATACATCTGTATAAAATACATATGTCTTTATATATTGTCTCAATATATTGTTAAATATATGCAATTATAAATATATGGAATTTTCGATCCTGTATACTGACGATATATTAGAAATAAATAATAATGTATCCTCACTTTATTTGCTGCCAAAATGCTAATTTGCGATAACAATTCAGAATGTATTAATATTTATATTTGCTAGAACAAAACATTTTAACAATTTAAACACACAATCAGATTGCCTGAATAGGTCGAAGCGTTCACTAAATAATATCTCTTTTTGATCAACTTTACTACTCAAAAATTTACTTATTTATTAATATATTTAGTTTATTTTAGTATAATAAAGTATAAAGTATAATATACTAAGCAAATAAAAGTTTATTCGGCTAAATGATCAGCAGATTAAGCATGCATCAACTAAACACCCAGCTCTTTTCCTTGGAGGTGAAACTCCAGCTTTAATTCCGGTCAGTAGAATATATCCAATGACTCTCTGATGGTTAAAACTACTCATATCGAACACTGAAGATATTAAATAATAAATATTAGTAACATATTTATTTAGTATATTTTAATATAATAAAGTATAATATATTAAGTAAATAAACTTAAGTAAATAAGTAAATAGAGTATAATATACTTTATTTAGTAATATACTTATTTAGTTTCTAGTAATTTAGTATTGAAGTTGTTATCTAAACTTCAGATAAGTTAATCCATATATTTATATTTACTTGATGGTTAAATTTTTGTTAGATAGGCGTTATAATTATTATAACATATGTATATATTTTTCCAAATATAAGATTAATTAATTTTACTAACGCTTCTTTAATATCTACTAAACCTAGATTTGTATAAAGCGTACTAAAATCGTATGTATTTATATTCGTAATAATTAATTCTTTTGTGTGTTCTAAAAATTCTTTTGTAGAATTAATACTGAAATAGTGTTTTATACCAGTATTAATTTCGATTACCTTACAATATTTTTTAAAGTGTGTTTTAATTACTTTAAATATTTTATTCATATAAACAGAAAGTGGTTTTAATGTACATTTAAACGCACTTCATATGAACATATGTTTTATAAATACGTACTAAAATCGTACGTATTTATATTCCGAAAATTTATTCTTTATCATCAATATTGATTTTATTAAGAATAAGGCTACATGGATAAATTTTTTTACTTATTGAATAACAATTATTAGAGTTAAATACACATATATCTTAAATATATCGAAACAATTTCTATAAATAGCATATGATTTATAAGAATAAGGATTAGAGGTCATCAAGAGGAACTGCTATGTTATCAGGTTTTAATATTACAAAACAGCATCATAAAATAATAATTTACATTAAAATATTATATTTTATATCATATTATAAACAAATCGATAGAATAACAATTAGGAATTTTCTTTAAATAGAAAAACAGCATTCTAGACTGTTTTTTCGATCATGATAATTTTTAAAGAAGTGGAGTGATTGTAGGATTCTATAGTACCAAATTTCGCTTCCTTTTTAATACCTCTGTTATAATGAAATGCTATTAAATGCCAAATAAATCATATCAGCTAACTGAATGTACGTATTTTATACTACATATAAATTAAAAATAAAGATAAATAATTATAAATAATAAATAATTATATAAAATTTTAAATAATTTATATCGAGTTAAAATTTAAAATTGGAACTTAAAATAAAAGTCAATTGTAATGAATTGACTATTAGATAGAAACGATGTATCATAAATGTATCAGGATAAGGATTACAGGTCATCAGTAGGAACTGTTATGTTATCATGCTTCGGCCCCTATTTCTTCACCCAACATAGCAGCGGGGCCAAATACATGCTAATGACGTATTTACTTTGATGAAATTTGATTATA
This sequence comes from Pomphorhynchus laevis, assembly GCA_012934845.2. Classification (NCBI taxonomy): domain Eukaryota; kingdom Metazoa; phylum Acanthocephala; class Palaeacanthocephala; order Echinorhynchida; family Pomphorhynchidae; genus Pomphorhynchus; species Pomphorhynchus laevis. Next base: position 156,083 of record WNNJ02003009.1, read on the forward strand.
TGGTGTATCTTCTTGTTTTAATATAAAAATTAACGATTGTTAAACATTGTCGTTTGATTTTGCAGGATTGTACAATTGTCGGTGTTGGAAGTGGAACCACTATCTTGTATGCTATTGAAAGATTAGGTTAGTAAATCAATAATACTATTATTTAATCTGCCAACTATTTTTTCAATTAACACATTAAAAATTAAAATTACATATGCGGTTACTAATTATATCCATTTTAATCTAAGATGATTAATTGTATATTTCGTAATAACAATGTGCCATTATTTATTTTAAAATCGATTAAATTATTTCAATGTTCACAATGCAACTATTTCTAGTGACGTTGCTGGCATTTCTCAATCATTCCATTTATTTTGAAAATAATTGGTATTTATCGATTGAATAATTGGTATTTATCTTATTCCACACTATGCAAAAGCGTATCTTATTTGTAAGGAGTTTAATGCTCAGTAATAATTTTGTTTCAAGCTTAAATTAAAGTGCAATTACTTATACATCTTTTATTTTACTTTAAAGTTTAAATTTATACTTATTAAATTTAAATCTAAATCTAAGATTCAATTTTTTATCTAATCGATTTACATTTATTTAAAATAAATATTTTTAAATATTTTTATATCTGGTTTTATTTTTAATGCTTTTATCTGACTGCTTGAATTTTATAATTTCCTATCGTCTTTAGTTTTTGTCTTTAGTATTAATGCTACATTTCACTCTCAATCTAAGTTTCTGATAATACTATTTTGTGTTGTTTTTATTAGAGTATTTACTGACGGTTTCAGTTTAGTTCTTTAACTTTAACAAATAAGTTTGGCAAATCAATCATTTTCCACGAAAAAAATGTTTTTTTAATCTTTAAAACGTGATTTTTTAAACCCAGAAGATCATGGCAGTAGCATCCATATATCATCGGATAACTTTTAAAATGTAAATTATTCGTTTTGATTCGTTTTGAAATACACTTTTGTTATTTGAATTCATTTAAATATAGCTGAGCTTGAAAATGAATTTGCAATCAAGCCCTTTTATGTGCCGACCGGATATCAAGTAAGATGAAATAAGTTTCTTACCCAAAATAAACTTTAATGTTTGGCATAGTCTAAGCAAGCCCTAATCGATAGAGGTCTTAGAGTTATCGATCTCGAAGCCGCTGATCATGTAAATTTTACAAAAGTTTTATTTTTTAAGTTATGATGTTTTTTGAGATCGATGTCGCTTTTGATGGGGCTGATGAAGTAGATGCAAACTTAACTTGTATCAAGGGTGGTGGAGGTTGCCATCTTCAGGAAATGTTGGTAGCGAGATGTGCAAATAAATTTGTAATCATTGCTGATATAAAGTAAGTTTATTTTAAAATTTAAAATGTCTGTCAAAAATATATGACTTCGTTTTATAAATTATATCTAAAAAATATTTATTTTAATTTAAAATGCACTTTAAATTGTTATTGGTTAATAAATATTAATGGAAATATGTTAATTGAGGCATTGATGTTACATAAGCACGCTCAACTTGTATTTTCGCTAAATTAACTTTAATTGCTAATCCGTTTTACAAATTCAAAGACCATAATATTATTGATGTGTACCCTCGTTATTGGAAATACACGACCCAGTGATTGCTTTTCAATTTGTATCGAAAGAAAACAAGTATTTAGATAGTTCTTATAATATAATTAAAATAAGTTTTAATCTTGGCAAAATTGGCCGACAACTGGTTATGCAAAGTTTTAGGTAATGATTTTATGGCTAAACGTTCTCACTGATTCGTTTGTATAAATTTGATCAATGTTTGATAAATACTATATATTCGAAATTGAATGTATTAGGTAGGCAATGTATTTCTTTTGCTCTTATTTTGAGGCACATGCAAAATTATACGTAATTTCATATGCGTGCATCCTTATGTTGGTGTGTTCATAAGGCCATTTGCTCGACATAAGCCATATCACAAAAATAACGCATTGATATTATTAACTTGTAAATTGATTTATATAGATACATTGTTACACAATTGTATAACAACGGTGTAACAATAATAATTTTACCGATTAATATTAATAATAATTTATATTTTGTGTGTGCTAAATGTAGATAAGTGCTGGTAATACGATTGTATCGAAGCTGGAAATGAAATGCCATCATGATAAACTTCGCCATTCTAATAACTAAGAAATATCTTATTATAATTGCGAAAAGTTATCCTATTAACATGTGACTTGCATTTCTCCTTGTTGAACATGAACATTCATAAAAACGTAAATCCTTGTCGTCCGGTTCTTGTATGACAATAGAATGCATTGCCAATAAATGGACACGGCAATGGATAGTCTTTTAGCTCCGGTTACCGTTGGATTATACATTCACAATAAAATGTGCAGAAATAAATTGGCACCGCAATGGATAGCACATTGAGGTGGATAGCCCACCGATCAATGGATAGCCCATTGATTGGTGGATCCGATTACTGCCTGATTATATGTTGCCCACTTTGAATAAAATACGTTCTATATAAATGGCCATTAACACGTAGTGTGTTTGCGGTACATTGACGATATTATCGTGATATATACGCACAGCAACGAGAAGCTATTGTCATGCATATCAGCATTATATGGTGTCACCGAATGCAATTTTATTCGCTGCCAGAAAAAAATGTATTTTATCGATGAAACATCTCCAACTTAATGTTCTCATAAAAGTGTTTATGAAAACGTTAAGAAGTAACGGACCCAAGACAGATCTAAGAGGCACACCTAAACTTATGCTGCAAGATGATGATAAACTATATCCCATCCGAAATTTGTTGGCTGGAAAATTTCCTATCCAGCCAACAAGACTGTCAACAAAAAGAAAGTTTAGCTAAAAGATTTTTCCGTAAATTGTGTATTTATGGAATTCCATTTGCATAAATTACAATAAAATCAATCCGATATTTTAAAATTTAAATATAATTAATTTTAAGAAAAAAATCGGAATGTTTGGGTCAGAAATGGCATCGTGGTTTGCCTATCGAGGTAGTCCCGTCAGCGAGAAAATTTGTATCACAAGAAATCGTACGCAAATTCAACGGGAGCGGTAATGTACACCTTCGAATAGCATCGTGCAAGGCTGTATGTAACGTAAAAGACTATTCTTAAAATAAACTGACTACATATTCAAAGGGTCCAGTAATTACTGATAACGGTAACTTTATTCTTGATTGGATATTTGATAATAACTTCAACAACTGGAATAAAATATACACCGAAATAAAATTAATATCAGGTATATTTTATCTGTTATGATGACATTTTTATTTGATTAATTATTAACTAACCGAATTTTTGATTTATAAGTTTCGCTCACTGTATGAAACTCAGTATGCATTTACAAATAATTAGTTAATATTAATTAATTAATATTTATATTTATCTGATTGTGACACGATATTATACTCACAGGTATTGATCTTATTTTTGATACATCAGGACGCTACTAATCAGTCTGGGTGGGTCTCATCAGCTGCGGACCCAGACCTACGTGAAATGTAGGTCAGCAGCTGATGAGACCCACCCAGACTGATTGGTAGCGTCCTGCTGTATCAAAAATAAGATCAATACCTGTGAGGATAATATCGTGCCACAATCAGAAAAATTTCAGCTCACAGATGCAATCAAGTACAATATTATTAATATTATTATAGTTAGCGTGTATCGAATTGGAATTCGAAGCAACTCTTACTGGATAGTGATATCCAATTTACGCCTGCCGTTGAATTCCAGAACATTTGGAAGTTTGGTAGTCACAAAGAAAGCGAGCATATATAATAAGATTTTCTCTTGACGGTTTTCATGGAAAACTTTGCTCAAATAGAATTATGTGCCATACACGAGAATCAGCCTGTATTTGTAAATACTGCTTATGTATGCGCCAACAGCTTATACATGCTCGAACTTGCATTCATTTAAAAACATTATCCAGCATAACGATCTGTGAATTAGTATTATTAATTTGGTAGATGTTTGCCTATTAGCGTTGTAATGTTGTAATAACGTTTTGATGTTGATCCTCCCTCATCGCCCGTGGCTGCAGAGGGCTAGATAATTTAAATAAATTATCTAAGATTAATATTATTATATTATAATATAATAATATAATAAATATAATATAATATGAATAAAGTCGAAGCTGAATTTTTTAAAGAACAAGTGATAGATTGTAACTCATATCCATGAGTTAATATTAATATTAACTCATGGTTAACTTATAGTTATTAACTTAAAAAATTAATTAAATTAATTTATTAATTTATTAATTAAAAAATCTTCAGAAAATTATTTGATTTAAATAATTTTGAAATAATAATTTAGCTTTAAAAAATTTCAGCTCACAGATGCAATCAAGTACAATTTATATTAATATTATTAATAATTATTAATTAATTATATTATATTATCAAACACTTTCGTTTGATAAGCAAATTGTAAAGTAAGCATATCGCTTGACTGTAAGACAAAGCAAACTTTGATCGAGAATTTATGGCTTATTTAACAATTTTATAAATTAATAATTATTTACAAATTGAAATTGCTATCTCTTGAGACAAAATACGATAAATGTTAAATAATGATCATCATCTATAAAGATATAATGGAATTGTAATCCATTAAATTTAGCTAATGAAACATACATTTTTGCATTACGTCTAAATGAGACATGCTTTTATAGTGGCCCTATAGTATCCATAACTATTTAATTTTTTATAAGCATTGTTAAAACTCGTGTAACTTATTATAAATGCAATGTTGTGCTTGGATCCGTACTAATTCTCACGAACCCCTGCAATATTCTTATAGACAATAAATCCACAAGAAATCGTTTATAGGAAATAAGCTTACAATAAGCTCCATCAGTGTAGTAATCAGCTCCAGTGGTGTATAGACCACAAAGCTGCATACTCCAGTGGATCAGCAGCTGAAGATACCCACCCAGGCTGATTAGTATCGTCTTGCTGTATCAATAATAGGAACAATACCTGTAAGGATAATGTCGTGCCACAACCAAAAGGATTTCAGCTCACAGATGCAATCAAGTAAAATTAAAGAAATTCATATCAATGGCAGCATGAAAAATAGTGATCTGGCTAGCGGATCACACAGATAGGGGAGGTTTATAAGAGATCGTTAGAATACGATTCCCAAAAGTAATATAAAAGTAATACACAGAAATGTATATTTACACCACTGGAGCAGTTAGCCTAGTGAATGTAGCGTAGAATCGCGATACAGACGTCCTGAATTCAAATACGATCAGCACCATTGTACGGAGTAAGCAGATAATAAGGGTCGAAACGTGAAATGTAGGTCTGGGTCAGCAACTGATGAGACCCATCTAGACCGATTAGTAACATCCTGCCTTATAAAAATAGGAACAATATCTGTAAGGATAATGTCGTACCACAATCAAAAGAAGTTGTTATATACTTGAGCTTGAAAACTAAATAGCCGCAATACAAACAAGAAACTACACATTATAATATAAAATGGTCTATACATCTATTCTATTTATTATTCAATGATTTTTTATGTACTACTCGTCGTTCTACTCTCTTTTGTTTCCCTGTTGAATTTGTAATTTTTAATTTGGTCAAAACCGGAAGCTATAATAAAATCAATGCATTGATCTTAATTGATTATTATTAAATTATTATAAATTTATTATAAATAATTAAGTTATTTATATAAAAATGAGGATAAAATATTTTTAGTTTTTAAAAGAAGACTAATGTATAAAGAATGAATATTCTTTTAGAATATTTAAATATAAAATGCATCAAATGCTTTATAATGTAATTTTCCGACGATGCTAAAAGAGGTTAGCGAAATATCAAATAAAATGATGAAATAATAATGACATATTAATTTTTTATTTTTATTAATCTATCATATTCGTTAATCTTCATTTTATTACAAATAATTTCTTTAAAAACTTATAAAATATTTTAAATTAACTAAAATATTAAAAAATTAAAATATTTAAATTCGTAATGCAAGTGACTTGTGTTGCCTTCATATATTTGTATTATACTGTCACATTATTTAATCTTAAATAATTGAGAGAACTGAATTTAATCAACTCGTTAATGAATTTGGTCAAGCACTTACATTAGTCTTATTATAAAATTAAAAATATTTTAATTTATCCTAATTTTTATATAAATAACTTAATCATTTATAAAATTATTTATTATTTATAAAATAATTTTATAATAATTCATTATTTAAATATATTTTAAATTTTTAATTTAAAATATTTTATAAGTTTTTAAAAATTAAAATGCTTTATAATGTAATTTTCCGACGATGCTAAAAGAGGTTAGCGAAATATCAAATAAAATGATGAAATAATAATGACATATTAATTTTTTATTTTTATTAATCTATCATATTCGTTAATCTTCATTTTATTACAAATAATTTCTTTAAAAACTTATAAAATATTTTAAATTAACTAAAATATTAAAAAATTAAAATACATTTAAATAATAAATTATTAAATAGGAATTTAATTTTTATTTTTATTTTTAAATAATATTGATAAAAATCTAATGGTCTACATCTATTTTATTTATTCTTCAATTTTATTTTATGTAAAACACGTCGTTCTACTCATTTTTTACTCTTTAAAATTTGTAATTTTTAATTTTTGTCAAAACCGAAAGTTTTGGTGCTTTAATAAAATTCTTTGCATTAATGTGAATTGATTATTATTAAATTATTATAAATTTATTATAAATAATTAAGTTATTTATAAAAATTAGGATAAATTAAAGTATTCTTAGTTTTTAAAGAAGACTAATGTAACTGCTTGACCAGATTGTTCAAATCATCAAATTTATATGAAGAAAATAATAAATAAATGTTATACAATTTTTGAATTTAGGAATTTAACTTTTATTTTTATAGTCGTTAATTAATCTTCATTTTATAACAAATGATTTCTTTAAAAACTTATAAAATATTTTAAATTAACTAAAATATTAAAATAATTAAAATACATTTAAATAATAAATTATTAAATAGGAATTTAATTTTTATTTTTATTAATTTATCATAGTCGTTAATTAATCTTCATTTTATAACAAATGATTTCTTTAAAAACTTATAAAATATTTTAAATTAACTAAAATATTAAAATAATTAAAATACATTTAAATAATAAATTATCATAAAATTATCATAAATTTATTATATAAAAATTAGGATAAATTAAAATAGTTTTAGTTTTTAAAAGAAGACTATGGATATTATTTTAAAATATTTTAATATAAAATCCATCAAATGCATTATAATGTTTTATTTCCATGATAGTTGTCGAATTCTTATCGAAAGTGAAGCGGCGTGACTTCAATAACTTGATTTCTCCTGGTGCTTACGAAAACGATCATTTGACAATATGTAAATTTACGCATTGGTATAGAGTTATCCTGCATAGTTCAATATTTTTACAGTTACTTGCACGGATTAATATAGTACCTTCCCGTGTACATATTAAAATTTAAACGAAAGGATTAAAAGTCAATTGTATTGCCGTAGCATAATGTATTATTTTCAGCCAGATAATGTAATAGATAAACTTAACTATGGAAAGGTTCAATGAACTTAAAAAAGTCAAGTGAAACGAACTAACGATACAGTGCAAACACACAAAATAAACTATTTTTGCAGTTATTTGAATGGATTAGTATTTTCGTTAATTTACTTTATTATTTTATTAATTTTGGCGGCCTAAACCGAAAGGTGAAGTGCTTTAATAAAATTCTATGTGGAATAAAGATACATTTAATTTGACACTACAAATTTATATTAAATTTATCCATGCATTTGTTTTCTAGGCGTAGTTGAAGTAGGTGTATTTGTCGATCTAGTGGACTCTGTGTATTTTGGAGATGATCAAGAAAACGTGTCCAGATTACACAAGAAGTTGTAATTAATTCGATTTTTTGTTCAACGCATTAATTTCGTTATGTAACTTTTTAATTCTTTATCAGTTGATCAAAGGAATAACGGCTAATTCAATTTTTTTTAGAAATTATCATAAAATAATTTTCATAAATACAATTTATCCCTTTAAATTTTCAGCTAATTCGTCGTTATCTATTGTAAATTTCCACAAGTTTCTACTCTACAGCGTTAAAAATATGTTACACTAATATTTTTTAAATTATTATGTACGGCTATAATAGCGTACATGCTCTGTTTAAGAGATTATTGCTTGTTGCGGTTGGGTCGTTATTCCAACGACCAGGATTATCGAAGAGTCTTAGGTTTAGACGGAGAACAGGCAATTTTCAATTGTCAAGGATAATAACTAGTTGATAACCATGGAGAAATTGGAATTCTATTTATGTCACTAGACTCAAAAGTTTTAAGAATAGTTACTTGTAGCTAAACTGAGGGGAAGAGTTAACAATTGGCGTGAAGAGGGTGTATTAATAATTGGATTTGAACTTAAGAGAGACGCCAAAGCGGGTGTATGACCTTTTGTATAAGGGGGCGGGAGTATGTTTCCCTACAAGAAGGGATATCAATCAATCTACGAATTGGACAGAGATTGCGGAGAATCAAGGTAGATGAGCGTACTTTATCTCTAACAAAAGTTTAAGTGCAAGTCGGTTGTCGAAATGGAAGCCTAAGAAAACGATTGTCAACAATATGAAGAATTGTAGAATTTAATGATACGGAGGGAAGTTCTAAGCCGGGGCGTCGAGGAAGGATCCACATTATTTTGGATTTATTAGGATTCTGAGAAAGGCGAAGGGAAGAGAAATAATTGAAAATTGCGGCAAGCTGCTGGAAGCAGAAACACTAAGATTATGAATACGATAATCAGGTACATGAGCATAGATGATAATATCATCAGCATATTGCATAACATGGAAATTAAATGTATGAGAAATAGAAGACAAATCACCAAGAAGAAGATAGAAAAGCAAAGGGCCTAATACGGAGCCTTGTGGAACACCGGACGGGATGGAAGAATGGAAAAGAGAAGAGTTAGAAGACACGCGAAAAGAACGGTGTTTGATATATACGAAGAAATCCAAACTACAGTCGGTAAAGAGAAGCCATAATTATGACGAAGACGATGGAGAAGAATCGAGTGATCGACGATGTCAAAAGCATATGAGAGATCAAGAGAAACTGTGACACTACATAATTTTTGATCGCACGAGATGAGTAAGTCGTTATGAACTTTAAGACAGCCAATTTCAGTAGAGTAATTAGAGCGTAAAGAGGCTTGGAAGGAAGGAAATTGGTTGGAGGAAAAGAGATACGCATTAACTTGTTTGAGAACGAGACGCTCAAGGAGTTTAAAAATGGTTGGGAGAAGTGAGATGAGACGGTACGAAGATGGTAGTGATGAGTCGAGAGATTGCGTTTTGATGAGAGGACGAACAGTGGCGCATTCATGGATGGAAGGAAATGTACGGCTACGGATGGACGAGTTGAACAATGTGGTTAGGAAGGGTAAGATAAAGGAGCAGATATTTTTAAGCAAGTGAGTGGGAATTGGGTCAGAAGGAGAGGTTTTATTAGGTAATGACAGCAGAACCGAAGAAACTTCATCAGACGAAACGGGAAGAAGGTGGAATAGTTCTGGGAGGGAAGTATTTAAAGAGAAGAGTGGGTACAAGGGGGCTATGGGTAGTAGGGAAAGTAAATTAGATAGCTTAGTTTGTAGATAAGAAGAGAATTCATCAGGATTTATATTACAAGAAGTAGATGATCGTGAAAGAATTGAGTTTAAGATTTTCCAATGAGATTTAGAGTTGGAAGATGACTCGAGTTGATTTCGCTAAAAGATAGTACGTTTAGTACGCATAAGAATAAGATGGGAACGGCGGATAGAAAGATGGGAAGTACAAAGATTTGGAATGAGTGAGTTTGGAGAACGTTTAAGAAAACTATTAAACACACGAAAAGAGTGACAGAGTCGACGCTTAGAAAGACTACAGTAGGAATCGAACCGGGGAGCATGGCTCAAGCGCTGAGAACATCGTGGTCGACTAGGCAGAAGGTTATTGAGAATATTCGTAAGTATAGAATCAAACATAATGAAGAGATCACCGGGAGAGATAATTAAGAGGAAGTGAAAGGAGTGAAGAATTGAGAAGGCTGAACAGAGAATATGTATATCGAGAATTTTCCGGGGTCGACTCGGAGTAGCTAATGTTCAAGGCGGAGAAGGAGGATGGGGATGAAAACGAGTAAGGGTGACAAGGAAATGATCGGACAAACCAGGATTAGTAATTGACAAGGAGGTATAGTCATTGAAGCAGTTGAGAACAGCAATGATGTCGAGAGCACCGCCGGGAATATGAGTGGGGCTTGTTGAAAGTAATTTATAGTTAAAATCAGAAAAATTGATTAGTTAGAGTAAAAGAGTCAGATTCAGCTGGACGATGAAGACGAATGTTAAAGTCACCGAGAACAAACGAAGGAGTATAAGACAATAAGCAGTGAGAAAGAAGATCGGCAATGTCATTAAAGAACATACGAGAAGGGCGGCTGAGCCTGGACGGTATATAATGACAAGTTCCTTAGGGAAAGGAGTTGATCATCTGCATATGAGTTATTCGAACGAAGTGTAACGGATGTTAGCGTTAATTTTACCTAAAGCCGTCATGTGTCGAGCAATGACAAAAGTACCGCCATGGTTAGAAGTAGTAGATGTGAGAGAGACAATTGGACGAGCTTATTAAACTAAAGAACAACCAGAGTGACATAGACGACGAATAGCAAGATCGTCAGTGTCCGAGTGCCAGGATTCGGTAATGCAGAGAATGGATCGAAGATATCAAGGAGCAGATCAGCTCTATGAAGAATGGAGCAAGTGTTGAAAAAACAAAGACGAAAAATATGCTCAGGAGCGAGATCGACTTGCAGATAAGACAGAGGAGAGATGGGGCGTCATCGAATTTTCGGCCTCGTGTGTACGACGTGAAAATTTCCATTGATTTGACGGATTGATAAGGATGACTCGATGTTTGTTTCACGTCGATGTTTCTCAATGCGAGCTAAATTGAGTTGGGCAATATCAGAAAGTGAGCGGTCAGGAAAGATACGACAAGTAGACAAAGTGGTAAGAAGTTTAAAACGATGGAAGAGTACCAAGGATGCATGTGAACTATGTCGGAAAACGATTTTTAGGAGTGTAGGACTGAAATGATTGGATTTAGTGGATTTGTTTAAACGGATCAAAGATACAGGAGCGATATTATTGAAGAGGGATGGATTATCATCAGGAAGAATGGTTAAGAGGAAATACCTGAAGGCAGATAATAATCTTAAATAAATTCAATATTAATCTTAAATATAATTTAAAATAAGAACAAAACAACCATCATCTAAAACAATAATTAATATTTAATTAAATAATTAATAATTCTAAAATCTTAATATTGGAATATTTATATTTTTACATTAAAATGTACTATAAAATACGTAGACTCAACTGATCTGAATTTTTCAAATTAAGTATTAAAGAAGTAAGCAATGAAAACATTCAAAATTTACTCGACGCTCTAGATTAGGGTTGTTCACCTCAGTTCTCGTACTCGATACAACTATTCAAATAGTGTCAATCATCACTTTTTATTAACAACAAAATGTTACAGTATAGTTTATGTCGATACTGATAACGTTGACTATACAATTAGGTAATTTATTTACAGTGACTGTTTGGATCGATTGATCGATTGCGTGATAACTTAAACTTAAAATGTTGAAAAATAACCTTAAAATATTACAGTATAGTTTATGTCGATACTGATAATGTTGACTATACAATTAGGTAATTTATTTACAGTGACTGTTTGGATCGATTGATCGATTGCGTGATAACTTAAACTTAAAATGTTAAAAAAAAACCTTAAAATGTTACAGTATAGTTTATGTCGATACTGATAATGTTGACTATACAATTAGGTAATTTATTTACAGTGACTGTTTGGATCGATTGATCGATTGCGTGATAACAAAAACTTGATACAAATGAGAAATGCACTTTAAAGTTCTAAAATATAAAGATGATGAAAGAAATGATTCGCTGTGATATTATGAATGTGTGATAACGCTAAAAGGATTGTAAAGTAGATGTGTAGAATGCAGACGTACAAATCAAATCAGCTAACTGAGTTACGTATTTAATATAATTATAAAATTGAGAAATAAAATAATGTTAAATCATAATTTAATAATAAAATAATTAAATAATTATAAATAATAAATAGTTGTCATGTGATTTTATATGATAATATAAAATTGTGAGCATTTAAAATGTTAAAAAACTGGCGTAATTTTCACTTTCAGTTTGAGAACGTGTTAAATAATTTCATTGAGGAGATTTATATAAAATGGATATTGAAAGTTTAAGATAACGAACTTGATAAGGAGGGTTGACTTTGCAAAAACATACGGTAAGACAAAATATAATATTGTCAAAATTAACATCAAAAAATTCAAATGATTATCGGAAGAGTTTTCGAATTTAAGAATATGGGAAATTGATTGAACTGTATTTGTCAAAAGTAAAATCACTAGAACTTTGAATTTTAAAAATTTAGTATAATACATTAAGAGTGGCCATTGTAAGCATAAGCTGACTTTCACTTCCACTAAAAGACATTTTCATAAAAGCTTGATCTCTCGAAATGGAATATCTTAACAAAATTCGATTACAGCTGTTCGAAATTTGATTGATCGAGTTCCGATATTAAATCGCAATTGATTTTTCTGAATCGTACCATGTTCGTTTTAAGCGTACGACTCAAAATTCTATTTGAGAATCATATGGCAACACAGAACATTAACGAGTTGTATGAAGGTCAAAATATCGCCCAAAAGTATATAATAACGCATTAAGATATGATTCAATTGGTTTATTAGTCAATTCATACATAAAAATAAACTTAAATTCTAAATTTAAATTTTAAATTTAAATTTTAAATTTTAGTTGATATAAATTATATAAAATCTTATATAACAATAACTTTTTATTCATAATTATTTATTTTAAATAAATGAGAAAAGTTACAAGTCAAGACATGCCTGACGTATCCTACAAAGGTTCAGCTGATCAATATACTAAAAACTGGTCCGTAGCTGGGTCACTCAAGCACTCCATAATGCACGCAGCGTTCTCTTTTTGAATTGCTGCACTAACGCGTTGCCGAAGGAAGGATGTGGCGCGTGGTTCCCCAGTCGCTCTTTTGATGTCGTTTCCAGACATCTTTATGAATCTTTGTAGGATACATCAAACATGTCTTGACTTGTAACTTTTCTCATTTATTTAAAATGATATATTATGTTATTATTTTATTATTTATTTGATTTAGCATTATTTTTTAATTTATAAATAATATAAAATACGTAGACTGATCTAATTAGCTGATAATTAGCTCATCTAATTATTGATGTGGATATTGTAGATATATATCCACTACAAGTCCACTGAATTACAAGATTATAGTTTGACTACAAAAAAATAAAAACAAACAAAGAACGATAGTATGATCAATGCCAATAGGCTGATATTGGTGTAGGATAGTATGGAAGAGTTGAAAAGTGTGAATAATTAAATCAATTATTAAGGGACAAAAAAGAGCGGATACTGTTTAGAAGATGGAAAGGAGGCGGTTGAATGGACGGAGAAAGGCAGTTTATTCCAGAGGACAAGTAGCGGCAATAAAAGGGAGCGGTTGTCACAGTTTGAAGAAAATAATAGAACATGAAAAATAGAGTCACATAAACGAAGATTTATGAATTTGAGGCAAGATTTAGTAATGTTAGGAAGATGCAAAAAAGAAGGCGAGTTTGAAGAAAAGAGTCGAAAAGTGATGCAAAGTATCCGGAATAGAATGCGGATTCCATAGTTAGCCAGTTGAGTTTAGATAGGTATAAGGAAATGTGATCAAAAAGGCGAAGGCCAAAAAGATACACACGGCGGAATTCACAAGGTGCTGGAAATGAAGAAGAGAGGATTTAGAGAAGGAATCAAAATGACTGAGGCAATAGTCGATGCTAGGAAACAATAGACTGGAGATAACAACAACAATTTCTTGACAATAAAAAAACAAATAATATACAAGATTTTTCCTGTCAACAACTGGTCTGGGTGTCGAGTCGTGGAGGGATTGCACGAACAAAACTACTCCAGATATCGCGATCCTGGGTGACAGACTAGAGTTCTTTTTTAGATAGCCCAAGACGGTCTTCGGCCAGTCTTGAGATTTGATCTCATTACAGCTAGCACAAGACACCCCCCCACATGGGTGGGTAGGGTGAGCACGGTTGCGGGTATTAACAAAATCAAAGCTACATCTAAGTCCAACAATAAAAATACTAACACCATCGCGAAGAATCGGACAGAAAAGTTGCGGTTTTCCCTTGTTGGGATTGGGATCCACACATAAATCTGGTCAAAGCTTCCATACCCTTTATGTGACGGTTTAATACTACCCAAACTACTACCCTTAGGAGGCTAACTAAAATAACAGCTATTATTAACCTACAAGGACAAACACTACTCAACAAAAATCACCACTAATATTGAGAAAATTGCCCCCTGTAGTAGGGCTACAAATGTCTCCAAGCACACTACAGCCAACCACAATGGTGACAGTAGCACCGGTGTGCTGACGCCTCCAACCATTAGTGTCATTATTAACATTGACACATGTACCCTTGAGATGTTTATGGCCAAACGAACCCCCAAGGTTAATGGGCGAACTAGAACCCTTGTTAACTCGGCTAGCGGTAAAAATATACCCAAATGCCCTCTAACTCCGGCAATAAAAAAGTTCGCCAAATACGCCCTCAAGCTCCCTACTCTAACCGCCCAAGTCACACCCCATACTCAACACATCAACCTCGTCCCACAAACAAACCCATACCCCATGTTCCAAACCCACCGACCTCAACAGCGAATAAAAGTTGGATAAAACTATTAAACAAGATAACATAGACATTAGTAGGGGAAATCTAAACAATCGGTGGTTGAACAGCTTTATTAACACCCCCACACTGGTCCTCAAACTCGGGGCCCCATTGTTATTACCAACAAACCAACCCTGGCTAGTCTCCACACACCCTAGGCCCCACCACTAAGGATAATCCCCATACACAGGCCAGCCCTGATAGCAAATAAAGTACAACGCACAACATTAAAATCAACATACCTGCCTAAACTCGAGCTAGACATGTTCATATTGATTAAACTATGGCAAGAGAATTCCCGTAAGTATCCACTGCCTACACCTAATACCCGGTTACAGGCAACCAAAACTAGGAACACCCCTGATAATAATAACACGCCTCGTCTTCCTGTATACACTAACGACTCTGGGGTGGTTGTAGGCTCCGACCCCCTTACACCATACAAGTACAAAACTACAACAAATCCAACACCTAAAACTTTGGTAGGGGTGATTAATTTATTGTAAACATCAGTGCTTCTAGCATAAACCATCAGCATAAAAATCCCCCAACATTTACCATAGACAATATGATTCACCCTTCCCACCTTGCGTACTTAAACCCCCACAGTATCGCCACCAGACATACAATAAGTCATAGATTTATAGATAACCCGCCATACCCCTTGACACTCACATTGGTCAAAAGGATTACACCGAAAATAACCAATAACAAAACCCCCACAACCTGAACAATGACATAAACCTAAATTAGGCGCAATTTCTGTCACGCAGGCTCCAATTATTGCCCCCTGCCCCCTTTGTACTACAAAGGGTTTCTAAAAGATAAAACCGATCTGGCACACGCCGATCTAAATCAGATCACGTACTCTCATAAAGTCGAACAAACTATTTAATAGGTGATCCAACATCGAGGTAGCAAACCAACCTGATACGCTGATAACCCTGTTATCCCTGTAGTAACTTAAACAGTGGAATCTTGCCTCTCACCTATTGCCCCAACAAAGTAATACTTTACCTAGCTTCCGGGGTCTTTCCGCCTTTTGCCCTTTAAAGTATTTTCCCTTAAAACTAATTTCTATTGACACTGCTCCATTCAAATATTTCTCCCCTTCATTCCAGATTGCAAAAAAAACAACCTAATTATTATGCTACCTTAGAATAGTCAACTTACAACAGCCTTCAAAGTCTCAGCGGGCAAGGGCTACTATATATGAATATAGAAATGCTTTTAATAAACATTTATTAAATGGCCCCATTTAAATGTAACGTCTACCTCTTTGCACTTTTATAATATAAATGATCATGGGCAGATTAACTCATTAAAAATATTATTCCAATAACGCGGGTTTGCTTTAAATAAATCCTATATCCTCTCAATTTGTAATAACAGTAAGACACTTTAAAGCATTTTCATTCTACATTTAACAATAAAA